>PVJN01009358.1:0-15496 GCA_004026805.1 Lasiurus borealis
TAAAAAAAAAAAAAAAAAAGCCTAAGGGACTGGCCAACCAGCGGACAGCGGGCCGGTAGCTATAACACACAACGACCACCAGGGGGCAGATAACGTAGGAGCTGCCAAGCGACAGCAATTTTGCAGAGTGCCCTTTTGACCTCCAGGACGCCTCAGAGGATGATGCTGAACTGCTGGTTTAGGCCTGATCCTCGCAGGCCAGGCGGAGGGACCCTGCCTGCCAGAGGGACCCCTCACTCCACAGATACCCCATGAGCCCTGGCACCGCCCCAAGTGCAACCAGCAGGGGAGGGACTGCGGGAGGTTAGCTCAAGGGCATGTCTGGCCCTCCTGGCCCAGTCCTACCCCTCCAACCACCTCCTAATGAATTTCATTTCAATTTGCACGAATGCGTGCAACTGGCCTCTCGTCAGTAAGTCATTGATTCTGTGATGTCAGAAAGGAATCCCGGGGTTTCATTCCATTCCCCTTCCACCCACTCTTCTCAGTGTTGTTGTTGGAGTTCATCATTAGAGGCTCATTTGGATGCCCCAGTGACTTACAGAAGCTTCTAATGAATAGAATAAAAGTGAAGAAGGCAGCCGAAACCGGTTTGGCTCAGTGGATAGAGCGTCGGTCTGCGGACTGAAGGGTCCCAGGTTCGATTCCGGTCAAGGGCATGTACCTCAGTTGTGGGCACATCCCCAGTGGGGGGCGTGCAGGAGGCAGCTGATTGATGTCACTCTCTCTCTCATTGATGTTTCTAGCTTTCTATCCTTCTCCCTTCTTCTCTGTAAAAAAATCAATAAAATTAAAAAAAAAAAAAGTGAAGAAGGCAGCCACTTTCCGGGATGCTCTCAGATTCTAGCTTGTTCTGGAGGATGAGTTAAGCTCTTTAAGAATTAGATTCAGAAGGTCTTAAGGCTGACGATAGCTGAGCAGATGGGCAAAACGCAGATGGTGAGTTGGTTTCTGCGGAAGTCAGGCAACTGAAAAGCGGGAGGGGTTCTAACTGAACCCAAAGGTGTTTCCATTTTCTGCTTGAACATCCGGGCGCACTCGGTGTTTCCTGGGAACTTCAGGCGGGCCCTGCATTTTGAGAGCCCGCACCCCCAGGCAGGGCCTCCCGCAAGTGGGATCTCAGGACTGGTGGACAGACAGGCACCTCGTGACAGGTGCTTTCTATTGCTGAAGTGAGACGCCTCACACTTCATTCTTTTCCCTTGAGGCCTGTTTTCTCTTACAGTTCAAAGGGTTCCTTTTTAAGCTGGAGCTAGCCAAGACCAGCAGAGTTCATTTTAAGCCACTAAACGTAACATCCCTCCTCGCACCACATGCATGCACTGCCAAGAAGACTGTGGCCACCATCGCTATGGCCTTCACCTTCACTGCCCAGCACCCAGTGTCTAGTTAGGACCGCTTTCCATCCTGCGGCCCATCCTCCTGCCTCTCAGCTCCCCTGCCTTCCTGTCCTTCCCACCTGGCATTTCTTCAAGGCGACCCTTTGACCTCTAATCAAGCCTCCTTCCCATGCACCTGACTCAAATTGCCAGGAGTCAAAATTATCCTTAATTTTCTCATCTCTAGGTGCCCATCTTTGGCCTCCAGATGATAAAAAAAATAGTGAGCCGCTTTACACCGTTTTACATCCCCACCGACAATGCACAGGGATTCTGGTTATTTTATCCACCTCCTTGTCAGTACTTGTGATTTTTTTAGGTTTGTTTGTTTTCTGAATTTGAAAAAGGAAAATTTTTTGAGCACGACCACATCAGCGTTGTGAGATGGTACATCAATGTGGTTTTGATTTTAATTTGCTTGATGACTGATGATGTTGAGCATCTTTTCATTTGCTTACTGGCCATTGGATATCTTTGGAGAAATGTCTGTTCAAGTCTCTCACAAATTATTTGCACCTATTTCTAAGTCAGATTAGTTATCAAGTTGGGGGAGTTTTCTATATATTCTGGATACCAATTTCTTCCCATATTCTGTGAGTCGCCTTTGCACTATTTATAATGTCCTTTGGTGCATAACAGTTTTAATTTTCATAAAGTCCAATTTGTCTATTTTTTTATTGTTGCCATGCCTTTGGTGTCAATTTGTGCCTATACTTTATATATATATATAAAGTGTATATATATATATGTATATATATATGTGTGTGTGTGTGTGTGTGTGTGTGTGTGTACATATATATGTATATACATATATATTTTATTGATTTTTTACAGAGAGGAAGGGAAAGGGATAGAGTTAGAAACAAGTTAGAAACATTGACCAGCTGCCTCCTGCACGTCCCCTACTGGGGATGTGCCCGCAACCAAGGTACATGCCATTAAATGGAATTGAACCTGGGACCTTTCAGTCCACAAGCTGATGCTCTATCCACTGAACCAAACCAGTTTCACTATGCCTATACTTCTCTAAGCATCATGTTTCATTGCTCAATATTCTTCTTTTTCCTCAGGAAGGTTGATTGGTTAATTCTAATCTTAAGGGACTCATATAATGAGTTTCAACCATGCAAAGTTGAGTGGTTTTCTTTTTCGTGGACACAAATAGGGTAATAAGCATTGTGCTTAGAATACTGGTTCTGGCAAATTTCACTGTCTGCATTTGGACACCATGTCCCCACCTAAGAGCCATGTGATCTTAAATAGCTAGTTAACCTTCCGAATTTCCAATCCCTCATCTGTAAGGAGAATCATGATAGTTTCTAATCTACACAGATTTGGATCTTGACTGTGACTTGCTTAAGCCTAGAGAGTGAGGTGGGATTGACCCTGTGCCAGTCCCAGAGTTGGATTTCAAGATGGCATGCCTTAGGCCCTGAATCAAGACCAGTGGTTTTTTGTAGCTGTTGGTTTCAAACAGGAGCCAAGTGCAATGTCTTCCTATGGTTTGTTGGCCATTCAGGACCCAGTGGGAATGGCCAATTCAATTGGAAGAAACATAGAAGAAAAAAAAGAAGAAGAAGGCATGGCTGCCAAAACTGGTTTGGCTCAGTGGATAGAGCATTGGCCTGCAGACTGAAAGGTCCCAGGTTCGATTCTGGTCAAAGGCATGTACCTTGGTTGCGGGCACATCCACAGTACGGGGTGTGCAGGAGGCAGCTGATCGATGTTTCTCTCACATCGATGTTTCTAACTCTTTATCCCTCTCCCTTCCTCTCTGTAAAAATCAATGAAATATATTTAAAGAAGAAGGAGGAGGAGGAGGAGGAGGAGGAGGAGGAGGAGGAAAAGGCATCCCTGCTTCTGTTTGCTTCCCTACATTTCTGCCATCACCATGAAAATGTCCCAGGGCTAGCATGTGGGATGATGATAGGCACATGGAATAGAACAAATTACCCTGTTCCAGCAGAGAACAGCCAAGGTCAGCAGAGCCATCTATTCAATCCAAGCTGGACACATATACATGTGCAATAAATACCTTAATATATAAATCACCGAGCTCATGTGATTATTACCCATTATATATCAAAAGCTAATTGATAGCACAGCTAGCGTGGCTCAGTGGTTGAGCATTGACCTATGAACCAGGAAGTCACGGTTCAATTCCCTGTCAGAGCATGTACCCAGGTTGTGGCCTCGATCCCCAGTGTGGTGCATACAGAGGTAGCTAATCAATGACTCTCTCTCATCTTGGATGTTTCTCTCTCTCTTTCTCATTCTACCTTCCTCTCTGAAATCAATAAAAAGATATTTTCCTTAAAAAAAAAAAAAAGCTAACTGATGAACACATCCCTTTAAATTCCCTCTAAAATATCCTTCAAGTTCTTTATTTTTTATGCAGAAAAAATAAAATTGCCTAAAACAAAAACCTCCCAGTTTACAGGAAATTTTACAATGAACTGTTTTCCCCCCTATAGATACAGCTTTCCTATTATATCCCCTTGCCATCTGAAAAAAATATTTTATTTTCTCTTCAACTGGCTCATGTATTATCAGGTACTACTATATGTTTTAAGGGAACATAGTTCCTCTACCTATCATACCATAGAAATAATTTTGTATAGAACACAACAGGTGTAACAACTAGAAAAAAAAAGTGATTTTTCTACGCAGCCTGAGATTTGCTATAATCAGACTCCTTAAAACACTGACAATACCCATTTCACCAAAAACTTTTGTATTTGCAGGTGTTTCTCCACTAGTTACCTAGATATTCAGAAGAGCTCTGTTCTGAATAAATGTTTTTATTAGAGGAGCACTAATAAAAAATGATAATGATGCTTTTATATCTCTTAACAATTTATCAAGTTCTAAGTTTTTTCCAGAGTGTATCAGCCAGGGTTCTTGCGTACAAACAACAAAAAGTTCTTTTTACAAAACCAAAAGTGAAAGTTTAGGGAGGAACTCTAGGGAGCTGGAGAGCATAAATTATAGAGATGAGTGTGCTTTAACATGAGATTGGTCTGAACACCACTGTAATGGAGCATCAAACGTCACTGCTGCTGCTAGCACAACACATGCACACTGATCCCTGCTGTGGACGGAACGCATTCTCCTCTTGAAGCATTCATCTTATATAAACACTGCTGTTTGAAATTTTAACCTTGCTATTGGCTTCTGTAAATGCATGCTTGCTTAAATAATAAGGAAAATGAGACTAGTCTCACTTCAGAGAGGCCATTAAACCTTCCCTGGACAAAATTATCAGTGCTGGCACCAAGCCAGGCCTTTGGTTAAGGTCTCAAGGCCTCAGCACATCCAGGAGCCCTTTAAGAACTTGCAAAAGGGCGAGAAACATCCCATATTTGGGAGACAAAGAAGGTAAAAACATATAAACAGAGAAAATTTCTGCATGTTTGGGCCCAGAATTTGAGACACATTTTCCTCTGGACCCGCGTGTATTAAATGTAACTCCAAACTCTCTGAGCATGGTTTGGTTATTCCGATTTTCTGTAACACTCTGACCTCATTAGGTCACTCACCACATCATCAAAGTCTGAGGTAATAGCACAGAATTGGTCAAATATAGGAAACATGAACTAAACGCCCCACAACTCAGAAACCTCTTAGCCCAACGGTTCTCAACCTGTGGGTCGCGACTCCTTTGGGGGTCGAACCACCTTTTCACAGGGGTCGCCTAAGACCATCGGAAAATGCAGATATTTATATCACAATGCATAACAGTAGCAAAATTTCATGGTTGGGGGCCACCACCCCATGAGGAACTGTATGCAAGGGTCGCGGCCTTAGGAAGGCTGAGAACCACTGCCTTAGCCCCAATCAAACCAGAACAGTGATTTTCCCATCAACGGGAGGTGGAAAATGAATATCTGATTCTTTGCTTTCAAGAGCTGTAGGTAGATGCTTATACACCCCTGAGACATGTAAAGCAAAGTTTTGCCCAAATATAGTAAGAGCACTTTTAAAAATGACAAATGTGTACAACACAGATAACACATCATTTAACTCAGGAAAAATAAACATGAGATTTCCAGGGCAGGTATTATCATAAATAGCTGATGCCTGTGGAGCTAGGAATCATTTAGTAACTCATTAAACAAATATACTCTGAATATGCCAGGCGTTCTGTTAGTCACTTGGGATGTCTATGCAAAAGACAGAATTTAGAAGTGTGGATTATAGTCAGGGTGCTTTAGGTAAATGAATTTATTATATCGAGAGTAACATTTTCTATGAGAAATACCTAAATGGGGTAAGAAAACTGCAAACAGGTGGGGAAATGAAAAGCTACCTGTTTTTAAAATGGCAGTCAGGAAAGTTCTCTTTAAAGATGTGACAACCAACAAACCTTGAAGTGAGGATTCAGTGTTACATGTTAAACAAGGACATTGCAGGCAGGGTGGAAGCAAAAATAAAGACCCAGATCTGAAGCAAACTTGCAGGTTTTAAGAACAGCAAAAAGACAAATGCAACAGATGGAGCAAAATAATATGTATATGGGATAGGAAGAAGAAGACACAGTCATAAACCAGATCATGAATGTTCTTATAGGACACGATAGACCTACTTTATATAAATTCAGAGAGCTCAAAAAAGAGCATCTGAAAGAGTGAAACTGAACTGCAATTAAATTAAGCTGCTTGTCAAAACAAACTCCCACGATGTATAAGGGGAGCCAACAACATCTCAGCTGGCAATGTCAAGTAGCTGTGCAATATATGCACAATGTCAAGTAGTCAAAAAACATATTATGAAAAAATAAGGAAAATATGACCAATAAATAAAGAGAAATCAGTCATTAGAAACAAGCTCTAAAATGAGAGAAATGATGCAAGTAGCAGACCATGACCTCAAAACAACTATTATAAATATGTTCAAGGACGTAAAAAGTAAAAACATGAAACCTAAGAGATAGCAAAAATACAAACTCTGAGGAAGAACTGAAAGGAACATGCAAAGCTAAAACATGTAGTATGTAAGATTGCAATTTCATCAGATGGGCTTCATGACAGATTAGGCTGTGCAGGAAAAAATAATCAGTAATCTTGAACACAAGGCAACATAAATTATATTTGAAATGGACAAGAGATAAATGCTGAAAAATTTTAACTATATCAATGACTCTTGGGACAATGCAAAGTGGTCTGAAATATGAGAGTCCAAGAACTAAAGGAGAGAAAGGAAAGGAAAGGTCAAATAACATTTGATACTAATGTATCAACATTTTCAATCTTTAATAAAATTTATGAAGACACCGTTTCAAGAAACTCAGTAAATCCTAATATGAACAAACACTAAAAACATAAACCCACAGCATGATGAAATTCTATAAAATGGTAATAAAACAACAGACTCAAAAACAGTAGATATACATAGCAAAAAAATCTAGATATATCAGAGTAAAATTACTAAAAAAAAAAACAAAGAGAAAATCTTACAAGCAATTAAGGCAGTGGGAGGTTGAATATGGGAATAAAACTTGAACAACTTCAGAAAAGTCCAAGCATTTTAAATAATATGCACATGCATACACACACACACACACACACACACACACACACACACAACTAGATTCATCATTGTCATACTGCAAGATATTTTTAAATGTTAAAGGCACACAGAAAAACACACATTAACTATAGAAGTAATAAAAATTACAATAGATTTCTCATTAGTAACTATGCAAGACAAATGAAGGATGTGTTTACTAATAGAATGTAGAAAGGAAAACACTGCCATCTCAGAATTCTATATCCGGAGACAATATCTTTCAAAAATATGGTTAAAGTAGGACTTTTTCAGGTAAACAAAAACTACTATGAAGGGGGGACCTACTATGAAGTACAGGGTTACCTGAGCAAGCTTGGGGTGCTCATTGTGTAGTAAATAGTTAATTCAGTGGGCTTGGGTGGACTCAAACTCTGCACAACCCAAAGAAAGATCTGGCTCCTGGGAGATCTGTCTTTGGAATATTCTACCTTATTAGAATGTCTTTGTATACCAAGATCTTGAGCCAGTTTCTACATATTGATGTGAATGTTAGTTACATGTATGGTTGACTTTATAAAATTTTACTGAGCTGTAAATGTAATGTATTAGTGATCATTACTATAGATGATAATTATCTCAATAAAAATGTACAAAATATGATATAGACATACAATTGGGAGGGTGCCTGTGAAAAAAGATATTCCTAAGAGAACAAGATTATTATGCTGATGTCAAGAGGCTTTAGTTCCCAGATAATATAGCATCATAGAAGATCATAAAATTGTAATTTAAAAGAATTTCAGTTGGTTTTTTTATTGACTAGCTAGCTATGTATTCTGAGCTAAATTCATTCATCTCTCTCAAAGTCAGTTTATTCATCTGTAAAATGGAGGAAATTATGTCTACCTATCAGTGTTATGATGAAGAATTAGTAGAATACTATCTCTACATGTACTAAAAAAAGACTAATACAAATTAATGGTTTATGGAAATAATTCTTTTCACATTGCTATTAATCTGATGTGGAGGAAGATGAAGAGAGAAGGAGGATTGTAAGGATATTTCAGTTCATCTCAGGTGAACTCTGTTACTAAAAAAAACCAAAAAACTAAAAAACAATATTATCTGTACCCACACCCTCAGAAACTCTTTTAGCTTGTCATTAGTTTTGGTTCAAGTTGGAAACATAGAATAACTACATAGATAATAAATGCAGTACAATATGAATATACCTATGAAGAGTTGAACAAAAATAATGTTCAAGAAACTGGAACTATATCTAGAGGTTTTGACATTTAAAAAAAAATCAATATAATTCCACACTCTGTGGAATTTGGAGTTTCAGCACACTGATGGACTTCCACAGAAAATAATAATAAGGGGCAGGATCTAAATATTAAGCAAAATTAAAATTTAATTGAAAAAGTATTGTAGTGCAGCAAGTACTGATATTTATGCCAGGGTGATCTTGGCAAATTACCGGGCCCTGCTGTGAATTAATGAACTTCCATTTCTGGCATTTCAATCACTTCAATTTCTCGGTTGCAGGAAACATTAGAAATCCTGTTCTCTTCATCCATTCCCCTTAACCAATGAGAAAACAGGTTCAGCGAAGAAAAGTGACATGCCTGAACTCACACAGCTTGTCAGTACCTGGGTCTAAAGCTACTTTTCTGACTCCAGGCCAAAGGCATTTTTAAGAACTCAAACAAAACATGGGCACATGAAAGCATAGCCTTCATCATCAGATAACTGGACTTAAATCTTTTCTTGCCATTTTCCAGCAGGTACACCTTTGAACTAGTTATTAATCTGGTTAACGTAACTCTCAGTTATTTCATTAGTAAATGGCAATCTATTTTAAGGAATATCCTATATAATAAAAAGCTAATATGCTAATTAGACTGAATAGCCGAATGACTATCTGGATGACCTTCCAGATAATCATCTAGACCAACCTCTGGATGAAGCTGGGGCTACAAAGAAAGCTCAGGTCCCAGGTGCCAGAGGGAAGCCAGTGCCAGCAGCTGGGGGAAGAAGGCTACTCTTGCATGAATTTTGTGCATTGAGCTTCTAGTCCTGATAGTAAATATAAATAAAGACAAATGCACTACATGGAATATTCAATGTTACCAATCAATATTAAATATCAGAATTATTCATTAGCAACCTCATATTCAAAAATGAAATCTTGATAAAGATGATGCCACTTGCCGAGACCAGTTTGGCTCAGTGGATAGAACATCGGCTTGCAGATTGAAGGGTCCCAGGTTCGATTCCGGTTGGGGGCATGTACCTTGCTTGCGGGCACATCTCCACTGTGGGGCATGCAGGAGACGGCTGATAGATGTCTCTCTCTCATTGATGTTTCTGACTTTCCATCTCTCTCCCTTCCT
The DNA here is from genome assembly GCA_004026805.1 of Lasiurus borealis. Classification (NCBI taxonomy): domain Eukaryota; kingdom Metazoa; phylum Chordata; class Mammalia; order Chiroptera; family Vespertilionidae; genus Lasiurus; species Lasiurus borealis. The sequence continues at coordinate 9,284 of PVJN01009358.1, forward strand.
CTCTGTAAAAAAATCAATAAAATATATTTTTTTAAAAAAAGATGATGCCACTGAGAATCACCCAGAAATAAAAATAGCCATGTGTTTTCTTATCCTATATAATAAAAGGCTAATATGCAAATCAATCAAACAGCCAAACGACAGTCCCTATGATGTGCACTGACCACCAGGGGGCAGATGCTCAATGCAGGAGCTGCCCCCTGGTGGTCAGTGTGCTCCCACAGGGGGAGTGCCCCTCAGCCAAAAGCCGGGCTCATGGCTGGCAAGCACAAAAGTGGTAGCAGGAGCCTCTCCAGCCTCCACAGCAAAGCTAAGGATGTCCAATTAGAGGCTTGGGTCCTCCTCCAACATGGAGTGGGCCTGAGCTGTCAGTCAGGCATCCCCTAAGGGCTCCCGGACTGCGAGAGTATGCAGGCCAGGCTGAGGGAACCCCTAACCCCCGCAGTGCACGAATCTCATGCACCGGGCCTCTAGTTATAAATAATGAATCAGAAAAATTATTTCAAAATAAGTCATTGATTTCATTCTTCCAGTTTACCACATCCTTCTCAATCTGCTTTCTGTTATAATTATGAGTTCCTACTTGGGTATGAATTAAGGAATTAAGATAGTCTGAGGAGGAGTACTCAGAGCATTTGTCTATACACTAGAGATCTGTTTTTGCAGTCTTTCCCAATAAGCTATTTATGCCATTTAGGAAATGTGGTTAATTTTTGTGTGTACATGCATGTATTAATTTTTGTGTGGTACTGTGTATCAGGACATATACACCCTTTGCTTAGATCATTCTTTAATGAGGGGACATGGTGGAGTAAAAGGAGAATTGCTTTTGTGTCTATCCATCTTGGATTCAATTCTACTTCTCCCATCTGCTAGCTGGCCAGCCAAATCATTTAACTTTTCCGAATCTTACTTTTGTCAGCTCAAAAAAAAAATGGAAAAAATGCCAGTTGCCCCACTAGTTTGAAAAGCAGTAGAAAAGAGCTACAGTGGGTCTCTCAGTTGCTCCTTTCTCGCTTCTTGGAAAAGGACAAAATGCTCAGTGTTCAAAGGTAGCAAATCTAAAAAGATTAGCAGTAAATGAAGAGATTTTTCTTAATCTAACTTCATCTAATGCTGTTTACCTCTGTGAGAAAAATAAACCTTCCACATTTCATAAGACCTGGACTATATATGAGAATGCTAAAACAAACAGTCCAGTGTTCTTAGAAGAAAATGGGGTGGGAATGACTGTCAATGTCTTTATAAGTTCTTATATAAAAAAATATATATGTTGATTTTTTACAGAGAGGAAAGGAGACAGATAGAGAGCTAGAAACATCAATGAGAGAGAGACATCAATCAGCTACCTCCTGCACACCTCCCTCCCACTGGGGATGTGCCCACAACCAAGGAACATACCCTTGACCGGAATTGAACCTGGGACCTTTCAGTCCGCAGGCTGATGCTCTATCCACTGAGCCAAACCGGTTTTGGCCTAAAAGAACTTTTAATGAAATCATAATGACCACCATGGGATATCCACCAGTACCCTTTAAATTAAAAAAATAATTATTTTTAATGTGTCCTTAGCAAAGGCCACTCTTTATCATTCTCTCCTTTTATCTTGAGATCCCAGTTTTTGCAATGATCCCTTGGCTTGATGTATAAACATGAAGCTAGATATGGAATGCAGAAGGGGGTGGGGTGGAACAAGTGGGGCAAAGTAATTAACTGGCTTAAAGAGACTAAAATTAAATAATCCATAAATTATGAACTGCATCCATTATATTTAGAAGCACTTATTGAACCTGCTGCCAGGCATTAAACTGGGTGTCAGCAAGGCAGAGACTAATCACACTGTCCAGACCCTCAGGGAACTCACAGCCCGGTGGGGCAAAGAGGTCATGAGGAAGACAATCCCAGCACAGCATGATGCGTGCTATGGAAACAGACTGTAAGGTTAAGGGAAAATAGCGGGCAGAGATATACCCTAACTGGTTCCTAAAACAAGGCAGGATGTTAGACAGAAGGTAGGAGATCTAGAGGAAGATATGGGAGAGCATGGCATTCTGGAACTGGCAAGTATATATATTTTATTGATTTTTTACAGAGAGAAAGGGAGAGAGATAGAAAGTCAGAAACATCGATGAGAGAGAGACATCGATCTGCCGCCTCCTGCACACCCCACAGTGGAGATATGCCGGCAAGCAAGGTACATGCCCTCGACTGGATTCGAACTCTATCCACTGAGCCAAACCAGTCTCGGCAGGAACTAGCAAGTATTTTGATGTGGTTGTAGAATTAAGGGAAGGAGGGAAGTTTGAAACTAAAGAAGTCAGAGACAAGTCATAAAAGTCCCTTAGGCTAAGTAGATTGAATTTACTTTTTTCTCGATCTCATAGGAGAGCATCTAAAATATACATATGTATTTAAAGTGGAATTATGTGATCAGCTTTTCTTATTTTTTTTTTATATTTTATTGATTTTTGACAGAGAGGAAGGGAGAGGGACAGAAAGTCAGAAACATCGATGAGAGAGACATCAATCAGCTGCCTCCTGCACACACCACACTGGAGATGTGCCCGCAAGCAAGGTACATGCCCCCGACCGGAATCGAACCTGGAACCTTTCAGTCCACAGGCTGACGCTCTATCCACTGAGCCAAACCGGTCTTGGCATCAGCTTTTCTTATTGATAACAAAGACAGTCTTTGCAACTGTCCACCTAAATTCAAGACTGGATATGGGAATGAAAATAAAGGGTAAATATAAGTTAAGGTAAAATATCCAGAATGTGATGATGAATGAGACAAGAGAAAGAAGGCAAGGCCTGATCACAAGAATTATTCAGCTCACCTACTCCTCTGATTAATTCAACATACTTTTACGTCATGTCACAGAATGCAGTGTATATTATTTTATTTTGTTCTATAGAGATGTTTCTGTTTAATAAAGCTATTATTTTTTGCTGTTCCTTAAACACACCAAACACCTTCCAATCTCAGGCTCATCACATTTGCTAGAGAGATGGTTTCCCCCCAAATAATTGTAAAACTAAACCGATAATTTAAAATATATATGTATATATGTTTTCATTGATTTTAGAGAGATAGGAAGTGAGATGAATGGAGAGATGGAAACATTGATGACAGAAACATCACTGGATTCCAGTACACCCCCTCCTGGGGATCGAGCCAGCAACTCTGTCCTGACCAGAATGGATCCCATAACCTCCTAGTTCATGGAATGACATTCAACCACTGAGCTACACTGGCCTCGCTAAACCCATAATTAATTCCAGTCCCCAATGCTGTCACCTCAAATAGAACTACCCTAATTTCTTCAAATAAATTCTCCTTCCCAGTCACTCTCCCTTTAGCCTGTTTTAATTTTTTTTCACAGCGTGCATTAACACTTGAAATTATATAATTGTTTACTTGTTATTGACTCTCTTCCACCAGGTGGGAGGTGTCCATGCCCAGGAATTTCTTCTCCTCATGATTTCATTCCCAACACTTCAGAGCAAAATTTACCACAAGGTAGTAGGCACTCACCATGGAATCACTGAATACATTGAACTGTTCACCTGTTTCGTGCCTTTAGGCAGGAAACTCCTCAACATTCTGCAATGTTTGAGTCACAGTTGTCACTGAAGTCAATCGAAGTAAACTGTCTTATTTTCAAAGTAAAGAAATAACCTGGAAAAGTTGTGTTATTCCTTCAAAGTCCAAATACTAATTAATAGTAAAATCCTGATTTCTGATTCCAAGCACAAGTCTCTTTCCTCTTTAAAAAATATTTTTTATTAATTTTTTACAGAGAGGAAGGGAGAGGGATAGAGTTAGAAACATTGATGAGAGACAAACATTGATCAGCTGCTTCCTGTACACCCCCTACTGGGGATGTGCCCCGTGGTACAGGCCCTTGACTGGAACTGAACCTGGGACTCTTCAGTCCACAGGCTGACACTCTCTTCACTGAGCCAAACCAGTCCAGGGCAAGTCTCTTCCCATTTGTGTATAATCTCTCCGCTGTGTTAAGAAATCAGACCTTGCCGAGACCGGCTTGGCACAGTGGATGGAGCGTTGGCCTGCGGACTGAGGGGTCCCAGGTTCGATTCTGGTCAAGGGCATGTGCATTGGTTGTGGGCACATCCCCAGTGGGGGTGTGCGGGGGGGGGGGGGCGGCTGATTGATGTCTCTCTCGTCGATGTTTCTAACTTTCTGTCCCTCTCCCTTCCTCTGTGAAAAATCAATAAAATATATTTTTTTTAAAAAAGAAAGAAATCAGACCTTGAGGTTCTATATTTCCCCTCCACAGTCCCAATAACCAAACGAGGTACACCACAATGTTTACTGTTCTTGAACAAATTAATGTTTTCAACATCTTTCATCCATAATAATAAAACCAGCTCTTCAATTTCCATTCCACTTGACAGTCTGGAGCTTCTTGTCTTAAGAACAGTGTCTGCGGTTTCAATTATGTGAACAATATTGCAAAAATGTCAGAATCACCCACCTCCCCCCCCCCCAGCTTTCCATGAGTTCAGGGTAGCATGGAAAAGTGTTGTTTTGCTGGTAGGAAAATCAGTTTGCAGTTCTTCATGAGTAGAGATAACTTTTGAAGGGAACGAACTTTAACTAATAGTCATGAATAAAACCAGCAGGGCATACTGTATCTATGAAGCTCCAGTGCCTTGAACTGACGCTACAATACAAAGACTTTGATAGCTATTATTTCACACCTCGTCAAACCGCTGCAGTGGTCGCAGCCATATTTCACTCCGGAGTTGCACGTCTCTTTCAATGTTAGATTAAGATGTTCCGCCAAGGCTTCATGTATTGTTCCCCCAGACACACAGAGAGTATTGTGATGATCGCATCCGTGCCAGACAGTAAAATGTAAAGATAATTCAACCAGCTTTCAAACAGTGGTAGAAGTAATACCGTTTCATGGGTTTACCGTTACATGCTGTCAACTGCACTACCAAAACCTCCTAAATTTGACGTATGACCCCTATGTTTTACTGACTGGCAATGCTTTTCTAAGAAGTTGCATTTTGAGGGGAAAAAATTAACAAAAAAAAAAAAAAAAAAAAAACAATAACTAGTACAAGTCTGAATTTAGAACCCTTCGTGTAGTTTCTTCAAAGTATCTCATGACAGTTTCCATTTTTCAGAAACCATTCACTCCCCTTCTCCATTGATGCAGATCTGGACCACGTATCTCACTTCAACCAATGGGATATGAGCAGACAGGATGCAAGCAGAGACTGGAGATATGCTTGCATGTGTGTACTTTCCTCCTGACATTCATTGACCCTCTATGAAAAGAGCTCCCTGGATAATTTACACTATTCTAGCCCGGGCTCAAGAATGCAACAGATGCCCTAACCCAGTGGTCTGCAAATTGCGGCTCGTGAGCCAGGTGTGGCTCTTTGGCCCCTTGAGTGTGGCTCTTCCAGAAAATACCACCTGCGGGTGTGCACATCCAGTGTGATTGAAACTACGTGGACCATGCACAGAAGTCGGTTTTCAGCTCTCAAAAGAAAATTCAGTTATTGTACTATTGATATTTGGCTCTGTTAACTAATGAGTTTGCCGACCACTGCCCTAATTGGTTCGGCTCAGTGGATAGAGCGTCGTCCTGTGAACTGAAAGATCCCAGGTTCGATTCCGGACAAGGGCATGTACCCTGGTCGTGGGCACATCCTCAGTGGGAGGTGTGCAGTAGGTGGCTGATCGATGTCTCTCTCTCATCGATGTTTCTAACTCTCTATCCCTCTCCCGTCCTCTCTGTAACAAATCAATAAAATATATTTAAAAAACAAAAGAATGCAACAGATGGAGGCAACTTAACTATACCCTCAACCCAAAGTAGAGACACCCAGCTGACCAACAGACCCTGAGGGATGAAAATATTTATGTTGTAAACCTCAGACCTATAGTGATTGTTTGTTAAAGAACAAAATGGGTTCATATGGGCCATATCCCCCAGTCTCTTGCTAACATTCAAAATGATGATGATGACATTCAGATGATGTTTGACATGATGTCGGTGAGTGGATGAAAGCAATCTAAAAGCAAGCCCAATAGCCTAAACTGGTTTGGCTCAGTGGATGGAACATCGGCGTGCAAACTGAGGAACTGATCCCAAGTTCAATTCCGGTCAGGGGCTTGTATCTTGGTTGCAGGCACATCCCTAGTGGAGGCGTGCAGGAGGCGGCTGATTG
>PVJN01009358.1:15596-61296 GCA_004026805.1 Lasiurus borealis
AAAATATATATATATATATATATATATATATATATATATATATATATATATATATATATATATATATATATATATATATATATATATATATATATATATATATATATATATATATAAAAGCAAGCCCAATAGTCTTAAGTTTAGTTCCGGACTTGGTCAGTTGGAAAGAATCAGGCGTCAGGCAAGCTGCTTTACCTTGCTTCACTTTGGCTCTTTACCTATAACACGGGGCTCATAATACTTGCTCCCAGCTGTCATGGTGGGTATTAAATGAGATATGTTCTGAAAATCCCCTAACACAAAGCCTACTCAAATAGTGCTGCATCCAAATTATCAGTATCCAAACCCTGCATCTCACACCGTTTAACTGGGAGTCAAAGATGTTAAAATGTATACATTTAAACTGCCCCATGCCTTCCCTCCCTCTAGTCCTTCCTCTGTGACCAGTCCTTTCTTTCATGGGTAACAGACTCCATGCAGGTGATGTGAAGGCGATTCCTTCCTGGATTTGTCCTACAAAGTGAGTATGTACCATATTTTCTGGCGTATAAGACGACCCCAAACTTTTCCAGTTAATACATAGAGTTTGGGATATTCTCACCTTATAAGATGACACCTGGTATATAAGATAAACCTCAACTTTTGAGAGGATTTTCCTAGGTTAAAAAGTTGTCTTATACACGGGAAAATACGGTAACTATGACCTGCAGAATCAAAATGCTACACTACTTGAGTCTCAGTGATTGGATCATGGATGGGCACATATGACAAGAGTCTTCCCAGGGCTTTTTCTGAAGCTACAGAGCAGAAGGTGCTGTCTTTTCCCATGATTGCAGGCTGAAAGTGCAATATAAGCTTGCAGTCAAGCTGGCCATCACGGACAACATATTGAGAAATTCTGCATTAAAATGAAGCCAACACAAAGGACATTAGACCAAAATATCGAGTGCTTATTTTATTTAAACCTCTGAATCCATCTCGGGCTCCAGGCAAGACCAATAGACATTCCAGTGATGTGAACCAACAAATTCCTTATTTGCTTAGGCCAATTTGAGATGGGCATGATCCCTTCAAAATAAGAAGGGATCTTCAAAATGTGGCTAGCTTCTTTGAATCAAATTAGTTTCCTAATCTGTAAAATGGAAGAAAGAATAGTAGCACTGCGTAGCATTTCAGTGTGTTGCTGTTGTGGGTATTAAATGAGTATGTGCCTCACACCTAATATGTAGCCGTTAAGAATCATCTGCCATCATCATGATCATTGCCACCATTATCCTAGCCTTCTTTTCTATGCCTGCTTTGAAAACTGTCACATAGTAATTAGCCAATAAGAAAACATTTCTCCACTCCTCTCTCTTATAGGTCACAGACGGGGATTCTAGAGCAATATTCAGAAGTATGGAAAGAACATAGGAACAAAGAGGTTTGAAAAAAGCAATAATTCCTGAGATGGTGGACTCAACCCACTGAGACTTAATTAACATCAAGAGTCTACTTGGCCAAAACGGGTTTGGCTCAGGGTTTGGCTCAGTGGATAGAGCGTCGGCCTGTGGACTGAAAGGTCTCAGATTTGATTCTGGTCAAGGGCATGTACCTTGGTTGCAGGCACATCCCCAGTGGGAGGTGTGCAAGAGGCAGCTGTTTCTCTCTCATCGATGTTTCTAGCTCTCTTTTTCTCTCTCCCTTCTTCTCTGTAAAAATCAACAAGATATATATTTTTTTAAAAAAAGAATCTACTTGTAGGAAAAAGGCAAAAAGCATAAAAAGAGAATCCTGCTCATGCCGGGTTCCTTTTTGGATCCTCTCAGCCCATGAAAGATGACAAAAATGGCGCCTAATGAGAGCAATCTGAAGATCCCTGCCAGCCCTGACTGACAGACGTCCAGGTTCCCTCAGGCCCTGGGAGGCAGCAGTCCTCATTTTCAGCCTCTGCACTAGAAGAAATTGGTAGCTCTTTCTCAGCAGACTTTCCTGCAGACCACTTAGTAAGAAAAAGGAAAAACCCAAATTATTTCTCTCTAAAAGACTCATGTACCACACTACATGGTTTGAATCAGTGGATAGAGTGTTAGCCCAGCAGACTGAAGGGTCCCATGTTCAATTTCCATCAAGGGCATAATCCCTCCACTGTAGGCTCCACCTTCAGCCCTAATTGGGGCACGTGTGGGAGGCAGCCAATCCATGTGTCTCCCTCACATAGATTTTCCTTTCTCTGTCTCTCCCCCCTCATTTCCCTTCTCTCTAAAAATCAATGGAAAAATATCCTCTGGGGAAGATTAGCAACAAAATAAAAGACCCATGTGCCTAATGGCAGTTGAGTCTCCATCTGCACACACAGTCCTGTTAGAAAGTGTTATTTTCTAATAAATCACAACCACTGCCTCTTTGCCATTGAATAGAATAAGCCAACCAGCATATCTCTGTCACGTGCTTCTTCAAATAAGCCAAGCACTTCCTGTCTACCCAATCCAACCCTCCTTGGCCTCACCTCCTCAGGCACAATATCCTAAGAAACAGGGCCAACCATGTTAAATACTTTAAACTCTTCTACTCTCCCCAATTGTATATCTTTTCATTTTTGCCCCAAGTCTACTCTTGCCCTCTAATCTCAGAGAAAGTGCTCTCAACATTTCTGGTCAGTTTCCAGGGAAATTCTTTTCCCATAAATCCAGTATCAACTCCTCTCATCTTTCCAACATTTTTTTCCTCATTGTGTTGTTTTCTCTTCCTTTTTTCTCTAGGTCCCATCGCCTAGCTATTTCTCCTCAGATTTTAAACAGATTTACAAATCCCCTGACCTATAACCAGACTTTTTAAAAGAAGCAAAAGTAAAATAAATTAATTAATTAATAAAATAAAATAAACCACTACTGATATCAGAAAATCATTTTTGGCCTTTTATTACATTTAGCTACATTTACGCTTTGTTCTCCTAATTACTACCAATGACTTTAAAAACAGTCTACTTCCTGTTATAGCTCTTCCTACCCCTTCTCACTGCTCACTTTCTTGATAGTTGAATTACACTGCCTAATTAAAGCAGCATAATGCAAGATATCAATAATAAGAGCAATTGGGAATAGAGTTTAAGAGGTATGTTGAAACTATTGGCTCAAAAAATATAGTCTATTTTGACTATATAGTTTGAAGAAAAGGTAATGCCTTCATGCATAACCTTGAATTAAAGTTAACTAAGATTCTGAGGCATAAAACAACCAACACAAATGTATACTGAAAAGTCACCAGTGACCCTTCTCAGCTCCCATGCTAACGGTCTTTCCCTTTGCACTTTCTGCTACTTTCGCTCTATTGGACATTACTAGCCTATTTTCAAACCAGCTGGGATATAACCCCTGAACATGTGATTTCAATCCCATCTTTATAACAAAACCAATAGTAAAATTTCCATGTAGCTGTTGAGAAAATAGTGGTTCAAATACATTAATCACAATGAGAATAAGTAATAAATAACTGAATAAGTATGAAAACTCCAGTACTCTTTCTCAACTGAGTAGTTCCCTCTTCTCTACGATTCTTTTTAAAAAAATATATTTTATTAATTTTTTACAGAGAAGAAGAGAGAGGAATAGAGAGTTAGAAACATCATGAGAGAGAGAGACATAGACCAGCTGCCTCCTGCACACCCCCCACTGGAGATGTGCCTGCAACCAGGGTACATGCCCTTGACCAAAACTGAACCTGGGACCCTTCAGTCTGCGGCTGACGCTCTATTCACTGAGCCAAACCAGTTCTGGCTTCTCTAGCATTCTTAACCCTGAGACTCATTCCTCCTCTTAACTGCCCTATATCTCAAAACCTCATGTGTCTTCATTTATGTAGGGACTCAAGGGTCTCTTCCTATAACCAAATGGGTCCCAGGAGACTAGAGCTCATGACTACTCCAGACTAACATTTCTTTTTATAGACGTGGAAGCTGAAACTTGGGGAAGGAGAATGATGGGAAGGAATAACTGTTCATGATGTTACTGTTTGTAACCTCAGGTTTGGGACTGAAACTCAAGTCTCTTGATTTCTAGTCTATTCTGTCCCAACCTCATCAGGCTGTGACTCAGAGGGAGATGCAAATATGGAGTATATTGTGGGTGGCACCCTCTTGGTACAGGCGAATTAGTCTATCAATAAGCTTCCTGTCTTAGAAACTCTACTGACTTCTAAGACCTTGGCTCTCATCCCTTTCATATAATTAGCCTTTTAGTATATTTATAATGAATGAGAGAATTTCTCCAGGATTTAGCTAAACTTTCTACAATTGGGGTGGATCACCCTAAGGCCAATTTGTGGATATTGACTTTATGCTCGTTATTTTTCCCAAATAATATCCAAGAATGCCCTCCATCCCGAAGGTATCCTGAAGCCAAAATGCATGTGAGCTTAGGCTGAAGTCATGTGTGTGGATTGAACCTGAACAAAGCTAAGTTCTGATGAAAAGTGGGATGACATAAAGAAGTCATAAGGGACACCCACTTGAAGAATAAGAGTATCAGCAGAGAAAATTCAGTTAAATTTTGAGTTATTCTCAAATGACTATATGTTCTATACCTTCCTTGCCATAAAAACCACGACTTGCCGAAACCGGTTTGGCTCAGAGAATAGAGCGTTGGCCTGCAGACTGAAGGATCCCAGGTTCAATTCCGGTCAGGGGCATGTACCTTGCTTGCAGGCACACCCCCAATGGGGGGCGTACAGGAGGCAGCTGATCCATGTTTCTCTTTCATTGAAGTTTCTAATTCTCTCTCTGTCCCTCTTCCTTCCTCAATGTAAAAAAATCAATAAAATATACTAAAAACAAAACAAACAAACAAACAAACCAGGACTCAAATACTTATTAATGAACTTTTAAAAGTTAGATGGCTCATAAATTACATATAATCCCCTCATTTTATAAAGAAGAAAGAATAAATTATTATTTGATATAGGCCAATTCCAAGGCCAAACCACTGGAGAAAGGAAGAAGTAGTTCACCTAGTTTATTATGGCCAGTCCTGGCTTGCTTTGCTTCCACAAAATTCTATGTGTTTTAAAAATTTAAAAAATTTAAAATAAAAACAAATTCTATGTGTTTAAACTTAAAAAGTTTAATAGAACAGGTACACAGAAGCCCATATACATACATACGCACATAAACACAGGGTAGCTTTAAATTCCTTGGGACTTTATCTGGGGTGATTTTGTCCTCCTGGTTCTACCCACCCACTCAGCTAAACTTCTATAGTCCCTGTGCTGTCACTCCTCTCTTTCCTATAGTTTGCAACATTCCCAACTAAGTATCATCTGAGAGCATAATTAAAGTGTCATTTATTCCCTTTTATATAACATGAACTGATAAAAATGGAAAGGTTGAAAACTCCTAAATACAGTTAGCTTTGACTTCAGTTTCCTTCCTCAAGCAACACAGAGATTACAAAAATGATGTCCAACCAAACTCTTTTGGAAAAGATGATAAAAATATAAATCCAAAGTAAGGGAATGTCTCATAAAATAAATATATTTTTTTTGGCAAAGGGGAAATGTTGAAGATTCAGCACCAGAAGCACACAGAGGAAGGCACAGTCAAGTGTACAGGTGGAGGCCAGGGCATGTGTGCAAATGAAGAAACATCAGCATATCTTCAAGTTCAACTTGTTGAAACCTATGAGAGGGGACAGTGAGGAGCTTGAGGAACAGCTCTTGTCAAATCTTAATGCTGGGGAAGAAATAATGTCCCTCAGATAAAAATCATATCAAGATTTTAAAAAGAGAAGAGCTATGGGCTAGTTTTTACATGGCCTATGTGTTCTCACTCCCCCTCTTCAATTTGACTTTCAGACCTAAAAGTGATCCTTTGTCTTGTAGAATGCTCATGAAGCATTTAGGTTTATAAAATCCTATTTTATAAATCTCTTTCAATACTTTGCAAATTAGTAAATCAGGTGAAAAAATATAATTACATCTTCTCACAAATCATCTCTCAATGAGATTAAATTAGAATGACCTTTAGATGTTTCTGTGCTGATGGCCACTCCTATAAGAAGCATGCATCTCACAGAAGATCAAGTTAATCAGGAAGCCAGCCTCAGAGTAAAATATTAGCCATTTGTCTAATGAAATTTATTTATTTATTTTCTTATAGGTTAAGTACTTCTTTTTTATGTATATATTTTATTGATTTTTTACAGAGAAGAAGGAAGAGGGACAGAGTTAGAAACATCGATCAGCTGCCTCTTGCACGCCCCCTACTGGGGATGTGCCTGCAATCGAGGTATATGCCCTTGACCGGAATCGAATCTGGGACCTTTCAGTCCACAGACCAATGCTCTATCCAGTGAGCCAAACCGGTTTTGGCAATCTAATGAAATTTAAATAGGAGGAGGTACAGTTGTCACAGGGGCACTCCCTTAATGTTTAGGAATATCAGTAGAGGCAAAGGTAAACCAATACAGTCACTCTGGGTTATTTGGTAACCTCTGTCATGAACTTTTATTTCAAGAAAGATGATTCTAATAAAGAAAGGCTTCCTAGGAGTAGAAATTCCCCAATATCCACTTTACAAAATTAAAACTGTAGTTAAGCCCTCACCGGTTTGGCTCAGTGGATAGAGTGTCAGCCTGCAGACTCAAAGGTCCCAGGTTTGATTCCGGTCAAGGGCATGTACCTTGGTTGCGGGCACATCCCCAGTAGGGGGTATGCAGGAGGCAGCTGATTGACGTTTCTTTCTCATTGATGTTTCTAACTCTTTCTCTCCCTCTCCCTCCTTCTCTATAAAAATATCAATAAGATATATTTTTAAAAAAACTCTAGTTAACATAAGATTATTAGATGACAATTGCCTAACATTTCAGAGGCCTAAAGATTTGCATGCATTTTTCTGAGAGAACAAGATTTCAAAAAAGGATGGCTGAAAACAATTTTCATACCATGGAGCTTTAATTTGGGAAATGCAGTGATGTTGGGGATAATGTTCGTAATCCTATGTTACAAGAGGCTCTCCGTGTACTGTAACCAAAACTGAATGTTAGCCAGGCAGCCAATAGCTTCTTCAAAGATTATTATCCTCTATGTTTCAAGTGGATAGATTTGTGCATGTCAACAGACTTCTGGGTATATTTAATATTTATATATTTAATATTTACATGTTTAATATTTCATTAAAATAAAATTATTTAATATTTACATTCATCTCAGAGATGAATTTTGATTGGAGATTCAATGAGAAATAAATTAGTTAATTTTTCCATAATGGGAAAGAGGATCCAGGTTAATAGCTAAACATATATACGTATATGTATGCCTGTTTAGTTATTTGTATTTAATTTTGTTTGATCTTAACATTGTACTTATTCCTTACGTGTCCTTGGCCAGCCATATCCTGGGAAGAGCAAAAGGTGTGAGAACCACAAAATAGTCACTATTTACTGTTTTCTATGACTGATGCTAAGTTCTAAACTTGTGAGTAAATATAGCATAACTATATTTACTCACAAATTATGATTATTGTTTCCTATTGTTGTTGTTTAGTTTCTTATTTTGAATAGCTGCCTCTTCTATATTTAATGTTTCTTGCCCTTAGTCTAATGCCTTCCCAATCCTATGGTAACTGTGTGCCTTGTTTCATCTTGCTGCTGCAACTTATATCTTAATCTGAATACTTGGATTTCTTTTTTAAAAATATATATATTTTATTGATTTTTTTACAGAGAGGAAGGAAGAAGGATAGAGAGTTAGAAACACTGATGAGAGATATCGTTCAGCCGCCTCCTGTACACCCCCTACTGGGGATGTGCCTGCAACCAGGATACATGCCCTTGACCGGAATCGAACTTGGGACCTTTCAGTCCACAGGCTGATGCTCTATCCACTGAGCCAAACCAGTTTTGGCAGATTTCTTGAATTAGCATCTACAGAATTTACCTAACCCACCTGGGTGGAATGTTTTTACTCAATACACTCATTAAAATTTGCATTCAACTACCAAATTCCACATCATCATGAACTAATCTTCCTACAAACATTTAGAGTATAGAATGAGAGCTTCTTCATTTATGGCGCCAGATATTCTCAGAGGTATAAGGAATTATCTGTAAAATCCAGACTAATGCCATTGTAATTAGTAGTTATTAATAAAAGAAAAGGAACAAAGGAAGTCAGACGTTACAGGCTTGTCACTAGGAGCTGCAATTTCATACTCCCCAGGGATGGCCGGCCCATTTTCTGCAGACACTGAGGGAAAGGACTGGACAGGGGGGGAGATGGGCACATGCGCAGTGAGTCCTGGAGACACAGGGAAGCTTCTTGCTTGTCAGTCAAATCTGAGAAGATCATTGGCTGATAGGTCAAGGCCACTGCAAACCCATAACAATGTTGGAATGCATAGACAAGAGACATGTCACTGTCTTGGCTCCTGGCTGGTGGCTCTCTGGTTCCTTTGGTTTTGCTCCAGCCCGAGTTCCCTACAGAAAGCCCCATGGCCCATGGGCATGGGGACCCCGGATGCAATGGACACGGATGATCTGCAGCAGGAAACAAGCTAAGTTAGCCTCATGCTGAACTGGACCATGCCCGAGTGTGGAGTAAAAACCCCGGACACTGGCTTTGATCTTGACCCTGCTAAAGGCATAAATGGGACTTCTTCCTTGTCAGAACGAAGGGAAATGGGACCTTGGAAATTCACGGGTGTAGTTCCAAAGAAATACAGTGGTACCTCGAGATACGAGTGCCCTAACATACGAGATTTTTGAGATACAAGCCATCGAGCGAGCTATTTTTGCTTTGAAATACGAGCAACATTTGAGATACGAGTAATCGAGTGGATCAGCCGGCTGCACACGACCCACCAGTTTCCCACGCCTCAAGGTTACAGAACGAATTAAACTCGTATCTCGGGGTACCACTGTAATGCTTTCTGCAATACCTCATCCTCCTGTGAAGCCCTCCAGAAATGCTTATTCCAGTGGCACCCCCAGATCCCCACTTCCACCAGTAACAATATTATGATTAACACAGGTTTAAGAAACTTTTCATTGATAAATACCCTCCCCCACCCCAAATTAGAACACAGGGAACTCAAAACCACTGCATAACGTTATATTGTAGCCACAGCTACAAACAGAGCTGCAGCGAAAGGAATTTTCATCTAGGAAGCAGATGAGGACACCTGTTAAAGGTGAGAGCCTCCTGATGAAGAAAGTGCTGGAAAACGAAGGAAACCAAATGCATTTGTCAGAAGGAAAGAGTTATAAATTCGGTTTTAAGACTCATAGGGGGAAAAAAAAAAGAATTAAACGTGGCTAATTACAAAATCCATAAGTCAAAAACAAATACAACCCTCAAAAAACAACAACAAAAAAAAAAAACAGAGCTCTACTTACTTATTTCTTCTTTTCAGCTCTCCTGAGTTTTCCAGCCCTTGGAGTCTCCGATGTATATGTTGAATCATGGCCTAGATCTTCAATAGCGTTCTTAGAGCAAAGAAAAAAAAATTATTGTGCTATCATTCTCAGAGCAAAGAAAAAACTTACTGTGCTATATTTTCAGTTTTATCTGTTACTGAGAAGGGGAGCAGAATGTGGACTGCTAACATATGCCTTGGACACAAAGGTCATTTTGAGCTAAAGGCCATCAAGACCCACTAGGAAAAGCTCTTTGACGCCCTCTCAATTGCCTGAATTTGCATAGAAAGGGGTCCTGTACCAGGAAGACAGCTATTACTAGGGAGAACTTTTAATCTGAGGAACTCATTTGCATAACAGGGCAACCCTCTCTTTTTCCAAGCATCTCCTCTACCTTCTTATTATTAATGGCCTCCTCCACCCCTTGTATCCCCAGGCTCCTATGTCTTTCTTAAGCTCAGGGTGTTATATAAACCTCAATCACCTGGCTCTCTTTACGGTCTCCTGTGTTTATGAGGCTATCATACGTACAAACTTAAATTTGTTTGTTTTTGTTTTTCCTGTTACTCTGTCTGATGTCAATTTGACTGTGACACCAGCCAAAGAACCTGCAAGGGTAGAAGAAACGTTTTCTGTCTCTTTGGATGCAAGCTAAGCCATCTTGCTGAAGCATTATAAATTTCTTTTAAAAGGGGGAAAGATTAATTACTCTCAAATTCTCTTTGATGTTGAAGATGAAATGTCTACAACTGTGACCCTGTATAAACTTCATTTCTTTAATATGACCTTTTCTCCTTTTCTTCTTTTTGATTTCAACTGGCTTCCTGACTCCCCCATCTCTCCCTCCCCCTCGCACAACCACTCCCTTAATTATTGCCATTTCGGGACAATGAGATTCCGATCAGCTTCACATAATCTTAGGAACAAAGCTGGGGGCCATTGCCCACGGAGACAAGTTTCCATAAAATCAGAGAGAACATCTAGGCTTCCGTTGTGTTTCAGCTCTAAATCCAGAAAAGAAGCAACACCGGAGGAAGTAATTGCCTGGCTGACCAGATGCAATGACTAAATGACCCTCTGCCCTAGCACTGACCAATCAGTACAAACCAGGACCTTGACCGTGACCCTAACTCCCTGAGACACCATAATGGATGATTTCCCCTCTAGGTAACCCATTCTCTAGAAGGCACGTGGGGAGCCAGGTCTCAGACCAATAACTCACCTGTGACTCCAAGTTTATTTTTGCCATTTCCTTAAATAAACCTTTCCCTTTTTTTGCTCCAAACACCTGTTCAGGTTTTATGGCCTTTGATGTGCGCAAGGAAATGAACCAACCCCCTTTAATTCAGTAACATACTCCTAAAAATTCCTTGAGGTTGGTGTTTTGCAGAGAAGGTAAGCAATTTGCCCACCATTACGAAGCTAGAAAGCCTGGGTTAAAATAAAAATTCAGGAACTCCAAGTCCAGAGTCTGCGATCCAAAATATTATATTATATTATATTATATTATATTATATTATATTATATTATGTTATGTTATGTTATGTTATGTTATATTATATTATGTTATATTATATTACTAGTAGCAGCAAGGCCCCCATAACCACAGTCAAGGAAATGTATCCAATAGACATTCCCATGAGACATAAAAAATTACTGTAAAGCTTTAACATATATATTCAGATAATAATATAAATCTTTCCCACGTTGCATAGACGGACTTAAGCAATTTTAGTCAATGTGTAGTTTAAAGACCTCTCGTAATTAACTCACCTGCATGCTAAATTCCTGGCATCCCGCCTCCCCCCTGCCTCTCTGTCCCCCAGATCTATGAAATATTTTTGTACTGGTCCTTAGAAGTCTGCATAGGAGCAAGCTCTATATTTTATTTATATGCATAATAAAATTTGAGGACCTCTGGTAGAAAGAGCATCATACTAATGGAAAAGGCAAGGAAAGGCATGTGTATAGTTCAAGTTCTCCAAGAAGTAGACAGCAAGAAGGTATGAAGTGTGAAAAAATTTTTATTTTGAGGCAACAGCCTGTGCGACAAAATAGGGAAGAAGCCAAATGACAACGTTTCGCTTTTACTGAGCTCCATGCTGGTAAAAAAAAAAAAAAAAAATGCTGAGACCGGTTTGCTCAGTGGATAGAGCGTCGGCCTGCGGACTGAAAGGTCCCAGGTTCGATTCCAGTCAAGGGCATGTACCTTGGTTGTGGGCCCATCCCCAGTAGGGGGTGTGCAGGAGGCAGCTGATCAATGTCTCTCTCTCATCGATGTTTCTAATTCTCTGTCTCTCTCCCTTCCTTTCTGTAAAAAATCAATAAAATATATATTTTTTTAATCAATAAAATAAAAAAATACAAAAACTGATGGTTAAGAACCTCCCTCTACCCCATTTTGTGTCCTAAAAATTGGTTTACTGCAAAGAGCCACCTTTCCCCTGGACTTAGGTAAGACTGGCAGCTAAAACACATTTTTATTTATGACAATGCCAGGCACAGACTAGAAATTCCCATTTTATGTCTCATAAATTACTGGCGGAACTGTTTATCACCACTGTCCCACTGGCCAATATGTCCATCAATATGTCCATTAACTCAGCTTAACCAAACTGAAGTCACGCCTCACTATGCCCTCCTCGTCCTTGAACGCCGGTCCCTGCCCTTGAGAACTGGAACCCAGAATAACCACATTCCCTGATGAATTGTCTCGTCGCACCACTCACTCATCCCACTGGCCCACAACTGGTTCTTTCCAGCCTTATTTAACCCTCCCTATAAAATAAAAACCATGTTCTGCCTCAGTTTGAACTCTCCCTAGTTAGAGAGACCTCTTTATTTTAACAGTCCCCTCCCCTTATTATAATAGTCTTTGTGAATAAGGCTCTCTTCTGTCCTAACTCTGGATTTATTTCTTCTTTGACGCAAGACTGGGGAGGAGTCTGCCTCACAGTGAAGAAGAGAGGAAAGGAAGAATGGCTGGAAGCATTCTAGTCTTGTCTACAGTCCAAGGAAACTTTACCATCGGAGGAGCCATACAATGCTGGATTTCGGGGGGCAGAGTGGGGGCCCTTCGGAGTAACTATGCTTTCTAAAGTTCAAGTCTACAAAGCACATGTTCATGGCAACTACAATGTGTTCTCAATTATAATTCCCCGGCTCTTGAGGACTCCTTTATCCACTGCTTCTGACACAAGAGCAGAAATGAGCCAGTACTACAGATAGTACCTTCCAATGTAGAGCCGGTAAAAAGTGAAGGGTCCTTGAAGCATCGTATGATCTCTCCTTTGGGAAAACTGCTGTTTGAGACTGCTGTTTTGAAGTTCTCTGCTATTTTTAGATAGTCCCTTGCTCTGTAAGTCAACTATGTTGTTTATAGACAGTCTCTTATTCTATAAAATGTAACTTTGTTTTTTAGCTTGAATATAGAAAAGATAAACTAAACTGTCTGATATTGCAAGCTAGCCATCTCACAGAAAGGGCTGATACACTGATACTGATGCCAGGTGTCTGTATAGAAAGGATATGTACTCAAGGTTACAGGTGTCTGTAGAGCTTTGACAGGTGTTTGTTAGATATGATCTATACTCAAGGTTACAAGCTGTCTGCAAAAATAATTTACAGAAAAACCAAGACGAATATAAAAAGGGATGACTCCTTCCTGTGTTTGTTCAGAATTTGACAGAGGTATTCTGCTCTGAACCTGCGCACAATAAAGATGATTCCTAATTGGCTCATTAAGGCGCCTTGTCTAGCTCTCTGATGGACGATACAATATCCCTAGGTGTGGATACTTGCCTGCATGAGTGTGAATACACTATGACTAGACTATAGAAGGATCAGTAAATTATAAATTTCTTGTGGGGAAATATCAAACAGATTCTTCTAATAATTATAACTTCTGAGGCTGAGAATATCAACGGGAAAGATAATTGAAGCTTTGTTGTCTCTCTTCAACATGCTCACTCTGAGACTAGCATAAATGAGGAAACCAGATAATACTGGTGAGTAGTGACATGGTTAGAAGCCAGCTTTTGTCAACCTTCATACCTCATTTTGCCTTGCTAGTATCCTTCAACTGAAACAGAGTACATATTCAACTCTCTGCCTCACAGGAATATTGGAAAAATATATGACATGCCAATAAAATGCTTCAATATTCTGAAGAAAAAGAAACAGCCTAGATGTGGACTTGAAGTCAGTTTGAGCTTTTGCAGAGATAAGGAGAGAAACCATTTTGCATGGTTTTTAAGTTATTGTTTTGCAATTCATAGAAATGGCCCTTTCTGAGTTATGCTATGAAATTGAACTTTAAATACAGTATTTAGAACTGGAAGGAATAGACGAAGAAAAAGAGAATGGGAATGAAAGCTGAAAAAAGAGTGAATTAGGTTTGTTAATTTCATACTCTGAGGCCTAACCCTAGAACCATGCAAAGTACAGACTTAACCACACAAAATGACTTTTCAGCTAAACAATAAGCACCATCTTGAAAACCAATAGTGCTTTTGGACACTAAATCTGCTTATTTACATTATGATAATTTTTTTCTTTGCAAACACATTAAATAAATACAGTACACAAGGTAATATGTCAACATTATGGCTTCAGGAAAAGACATAGTCACCTAATTTACATGACATCAAATTTTCCAGTAAGAGAATATCAAAAAGAGTAAATCTGGACCAGCTGACATGGCTCAGGAGTTGAGCATCGACCTATGAATCAGAAGGTCATGGTCTGATTCTCAGTCAGGGCACATGTCTGGGTTGTAGGCTTGATCCCCCAGTGTAGGGTGTGCAGGAGGCAGGCAATCAGTGATTCTCTCTCATCATTGATGTTTCTACCTCTGTCTCCCTTCTTCTCTGAAATCAATAAAAACATTGTTTAATAAAAAAGAAAGAAAATAATAAATCTGAGTGGGTTACATTTTAGAATGAATGCAAATGGCTTTGCTTTGTATATAATACATGCCAAGCAAGTGTGATGATGAGGCAGCACTGTCCAAGATTCTTCCGTTTGCCTTACATGTGCATGTTCCCAAATGTTTCAAAGTACCATTGCTATAGCTTTTGTTTATGTATGAAAGAGTTCTTTCCTTTGCTACATGTCTGTTAAGTGTAGTTAAAGGACAAAATAATCAAAAGCTAAAAACAGCTGAAAGTTTTTGAAAAAAATAGTTTTACAATAATGAACTTGGATATATAGGGTGGGGTAAAAGTTGATTTGCAGTTGCTTATATAAAAAATAATACAATAATCCTATATAATAAAAGCATAATATGGAAATTGACTGTCACTCCAACACAAAAATGGCTGCCCCCATGTGATCAAAGATGGCTGCCCCATGTAGACACAAGGTGGCCATCAGGGGAGGGCAGTTTTGGGGGATCAAGCCTGCAGGGAAGGGCAGTTAGAGGGGGGACCCAGGCCTGCAGGGAAGGGAAGTTGGGAAGGGACCAGCCCAGTAGAGGAAAGCAGTTAGGGGCAATGAGGCTGGCAGGGGAGGGCAGTTAGGCATTAATCAGGCTAGCAGGGTAATGGTTAGGAAGTAATCAGGCTGACTGGCAAAAGCAGTTAGGGGCAATCAGGAAGGCAGGCAGATGAGCAGTTGGGAGCCAGCAGTCCTGGATTGTGAGAGGGTTGTTCCACTGCCCATTTAGGCTCTAATGGGATCAGGCCTAAATGGCCAGTTGGACATCCCTCAAGGGGTCCCAGATTGGAGAGTGTGCAGGCTGGGATATGCATAAATTTCATGCACTAGGCCTCTAGTTTATAAATAATATACAAGAATAAACTCTGTGTTTCATATACTCATAAGAAGTCCCTCCCAACTGCCCTCCCCTGCTGGCCAAGTGGTGGCAGATCAATGTTTTTTCTCTCATCAATGTTTTTAACTCTCTATCTATCCCTTTCCTCTCTGTAAAAAATCAAAAAATATATATATTAAAAATAAAGATTAAGGTGTGAGGATATAATTCTGAATTGTATAATTGAAATTTGCTAAAGTAGTAGAACTTAAATGTTTTGACCCCTCCCCCCAAAAAAATATTATGTGAGGTGATGGATGAAAGGGGAATCCTTTCACAATATATATGTATATATCAAATTATCACAATGGACACTTTAATATCTTACAATATTATATGTTAATTTTACCTCAATAAACCTGAACTATAACTAAATAAAATAAAGATAATGCACATTTTTATTTCAAATACTTGTTTCTTATGTAAACCTCTTTTCACTATGCAATTCATGTATTTTCAATCTTTGAAAACTACCTGCCTCACATTGGGACCAAAACTATCAAAATTTTCCACTAAAATTAAAGAAATATATTTATATTTAATGTCTTTTCAGTCCGAGGCAAGGTTATCAGGAATGAATTTAGGTCATTCAGGAAATGACCTAACTGAGCACTCTCATTTAAATCTCAAAGCAGTGCTGCAGGTTTGTATTTACATTGTTATTATTATTGGAATTATCATCATCAATGTCATTACTTTGATTTTTATCCATTCATTCCCAGATAAGAAAAGAGAAGCATGAAACAGTTCTGAAACTTGCCTAAAATTACACAACTAATAAATGACAGAGCTATAATGCCATCTGAAATCTGAATCCGAGATCAATACTGACAGCATTCAGATCAATGTGAGCAAACTTAATGTGGATTCAACCAAGACCTTTATTTTCTTACTCTTCCATAAAAAAACTACCTGACATAGTTCACCCTTTGAAAAGTTACTAACAGAACATTAAAATAATCACAATAGGAAATACAAAAATAATGGATTGTAAAGGAAATGCAACTTTGGGTGTCTCTAACTGTGCCCTGAGGAAAGCGCTGAAGAAGCTGACAGCAACAATCCAAGGTCACAGACAACTTTGATCAAAGCAATTTCTTTGGTGCATATATGCATCTTATGCATTGGGATTTCTGCATAACACTTTATTTGATGAATGGATTGCATTGTAATTTTTTTTTCAGAAAATACATTTGGAAATCATTGCTTCTAAATGAACTCTGAGAAACAGCTCTGGAAATTTCTGCTTCTCTGGATCTGGCTAGCTTACTAGAGCAGCAATTCTCAAATTTGGGGGTTACACGTGGTAACTTAACTATCAACTTTGAGGTCTTTTATTAGGAATAGTTCAAGCATCATGGGAGTAAAAGATTTAGAATTTATTCAAGTTTATCCCACTTATTATGTCAACTATCCTTTACTTGAATATTCAGATACTGTATTAAGTGGGAGAAGAAAAAAGAAGAGTAATCGCTCTTGATTTTATATGGGTGACAGCCCTTTGAGCATCTAATAGAAGTTATGAATCTTTTCACATGCACACACAAAAGCTCATATACCCATACATAATTTGTGTGTATGTGTGCATGCTCATGCTCCTGCAGATAACATCCACAGGAGTGGGTTGTATTCATGAATGCCATTACTGACTACACTGGAATAGAAATTTATTTGTGTGTGTATATCTGATCGGGAGGTTGAAAGTGACTTTTCCTCAACAAGGAATACATTGCTAATGTCACCATAGTCTATGGCACAGCTCTGCCACCTTGAAAGATTTCATTCAGCATCTCCCATCCGCTTACATTTAGGGATTGCAAAGTGGAATCTTCTCAGAAGCTTTTAATATCCCCAAACATTTCAACAATTATCATTTCAGACTCCACCATCCACACAAAACTGAATGTCATTCTTCTCAAGAGGGGTAGCTACATCGTGCCTAGAGAGACACAGAGCAGATTACTATTTTTTTTTGGTCAGATATTAAAAATATCTCATTAGTGTTATTCCTAATTCCAGGGAAGAAAACCAGTGGGAATCCTTTTGCTGTTGTTTCATTCTAATTTGGTGCAAATGTAGTATTTCACTGATAAATAGGTTTACTGATGAAAGAGAACGGAACTTTGCAAAAATCATTATGCAAAAATACATCCAGTGATGAATTCCCAGTAGAAACAAAGGCTTGGAGAGATAGCTAAGGTATTGGAAAGAGGATATAGTTCCTTTATCCAGGCAGAAGAAGAAATATTAAAATTAAACAAGCTAACCATATGGAATTAATTGGTGTCATCAAAATCCAAAAGTTAGCCTTGAATGGTCTGGCTCAGTGGGTAGAGCGTTGGCCTGCAGACTGAAGGGTCCCGGGTTCGATTCCAGTCAAGGGCATGTACCTTGGTTGTGGGCACATCCCCAGTAGAGAATATGCTGATCGATGTCTCTCTCTCATCCATGTTTCTAACTCTCTATCCCTCTCCTTTCCTCTCTGTAAAAAAATCAATAAAATATATTTTTAATAAATAAATAAATAAATAAAGTAGGCTTAGATATTGCTGCTCTATAGACATGCAAAGACAAATAGATGGAATTTCATGTCAAATGTATTCCCTAAATGGCCTCATGAAAAATCCTGAGTTTACAATTTACCTACACTAATATTTTATATACTTTTAAGTGGAATTATGACTCTCTGTTCCTTATCATATCATCACCAAACCAATAAGACAAATCCAAAAACAATAAATGCTATAGAACTTATGGATATTAGAGCTGGGGATATTGCAGAGTACACTTTATATTGTTACTACACATCCAGTGCACGACATTTGCGCATGGGTGGGGGTGGGGGTGTCCCTCAGCCTAGCCTGTGCCCTCTTACAGCCAGAGACCCCTCAGGAGATGTCTACCTACTGAGGTGTCCTTAGCGCTGCTGCAGAGGCGGGAGAGGCTTCTGCCACCACCACTGCCCTCACCAGCCATGAGCCCAGTTTCTGGCTGAGCAGCACTCCCCCTGCGGGAGTGCACTGACCACCAGGGGGCAGCTCCTGTATTGAGCATCTGCCCCCTGGTGGTCAGTGCGCATCATAGAGACCGGTTGTCCCACCATTTGGTTGATTTGCATATTAGCGTTTTATTATATAGGATTCTTCTTTAATGTAGGAAAAGATTGAATCCCAGAGATCCACTTACTCAATAAAGCAAGGTAGCCGAAACCGGTTTGGCTCGGTGGATAGAGCGTCGGCCTGCGGACTGAAAGGTCCCAGGTTTGATTCCGGTCAAGGGCATGTACCTTGGTTGCGGGCACATCCCCAGTAGGGGGTGTGCAGGAGGCAGCTGATCGATGTTTCTCCCTCATCGGTGTTTCTAACTCTCTATCTCTCTCCCTTCTTCTCTGTAAAAACAAATCAATAAAATATTTTTTTAAATAAAAATTAAAAAAGATAAAATAAAGCAAGGTAAAGACAAGATATGAATCAGAAATCCCATTTTTATGAAAATTTCCCACTACTGGACCATTTTTCCTGTGGGCTCTCGGAGTATGAACCACACTGTGAAATAATAGGACATCAATCAGGGCTTAAAAAGTAATTTTTGGAAATGCAAAAAATAAAAAAAAGCCTGCAAGATTAATGTATCAGATAATGGGACTTGACCTGTACTCAGGTGAATTTAATATTGTCTCTTGGGATGACTTGCTTTCCTCCCTCCAGTTAGCTCGCCTTTTAAGCTAATTTGGTAACATCTGAGATTCCTATTTTCATTTTCCAATTGGTGGGCCCCTTTCCATTTTCCAGACCATTAGCATCCTAAGATGTTCTGATCATTCTTCTTGAGAGTTCCTGGAGGAATTAAAAGAAACCTTCCGGATGGGCCTCTGACCCTGGGTAGTATCCTTCAGACGCTAGGAGTGTTGCTAGGGACATTATTTATACCCCTTCACTGTCGTGTCTCATAAGGCACACTCTCGCGTGTTCATTCGACAGAGATTTATTAAATGCTGACACTGCCAGGCTCTGTGTTTATGACTGGGTTAACTTCGTACTTAGGGAAAGAAACAACAATTTACAATATGTTCCGATCAGAGCGGTGATAAAAGCAGTCACGGAATTCTCCATGAGCCCAACATGATAGGGCCAGGCAAGATAAGGTCCTGCACAGAGGAGTGTGACATTTATAGGACATTTATAGGAGTGTGGCATTTACCTGCTCAAGGGTAAATCATAGAGTGTTCGAGAACTGTATGATGTTCCACATATGCCCAAGAATGGGTGCTTGCCACACCAAAAAAAAATTAAACAGCAAACCCTCTTTATTCTACTTCCTAAGTACACCCAAATCCAGCAACTTCAAGATCTTCCCCAATGCTGCCACTGTAGTCCCAGCCTCCATCATCTCTTAGCTGAATTCTTTTCTTTTTTTAAATATATTTTATTGATTTGTTTTATTATTATTATTATTATTATTATTATTATTATTATTATTTTACAGAGAGGAAGGGAGAAGGATAGAGAGTTAGAAACATCAATGAGAGAGAAATATCAATCAACCGCCTCCTGCACACCCGCCACTGGGGATGTGCCTGCAACCAAGTAACATGCCCTTGACCGGAATCGAACCTGGGACCCTTCAGTCCGCAGGCTGACGCTGACTTATTTTCCATAGCCCACTGATTTTCCCTGTTTCCACTCCTGTTCAGTGCAATTCATTCTCCTCTTGGCAGCCAAGGTTTTTGGTTAAGAAGTAAATCAGAGCCCTAGCTGGTTTGGCTCAGTGGAGTGAGTCTCAGCCTGCGGACTGAAGGGTACCAGGTTCAATTCTGGTTCCGGGCACATGCCCGGATTGTGGGCTTGATTCCCAGTGAGGGGCATGTAGGAGGCAGCTGATCAATGATTCTTTCTCATCATTGATGTTTCTATCTCTCTCTTCCTCCCCCTTCCTCTCTGAAATCAATAAAAAATATTGCTTAAAAAAGAAGCAAATCAGATCATGCTTATCCCTTTATTGGCTTTCCACTGAATTTAGAATAAAATTCATCTTCCTTGACATGACCTACCAGATCCTGTGATCTAGCTCTTGCCTACCCCTCCAGTCCTTGCCTCTTGCTCTTCTCTCCCCTTCCCACACAATACTCAGCACCAATAACCTTTATTCTATAAGCTCTTTTTTTCCTAACATAAGGACTTTACACTTGTTATTCTCCTTGCCTCAAATGACTTCATTCCAAATATTTGCTAATATGTAAAATACGATATTGTTTTGTGAAAACAACTAACTCCCAGTATTTATGCATATTTACATATTCTTTTATGATCAGGGGAGGCAATGAAAATGGCATATGCATTTCATTTATTTACAGTTTTGTGCTATATCAATAGCCTTAGTAAATACAGGTTTGTTGGTGATGTTGCTGTTATTTTGTATTGTGAAAAAGAAATTGAATAGAATAAGATTATGAGAAAGAAAGAAAGAAAGAAAGAAAGAAAGAAAGAAAGAAAGAAAGAAAGAGAGAGAAAAAAAGAAGAAAAAGGAAATAGATCACAATAAATCCTCTCTCCATTTCTGGGATTCTGAAGGGCACAGACACCCTAGCATGGAAATCACTGGAGTAAATAATCCTGTGTCTACTTCTTTTTCTAAAATTCAACTTTACATGATACTGGTTTAATAATAACCACTCAAAACTCTTCAAATTTATGTAATTAGCCTATAATTGCTCCATTTTTTTTGGTAGCAACCCTTCTATGCACTATGATTGATTATAAACATTTCCCTAAATTCATATTTCTCTCAATTATCTTTTGGTCTTTCTCTGCAAATACAAACACTGCAATTATAGGTTTCAGGTAGAGGCTATATTAATTCATCTAAACAGCACCTGCTTTTATGGAAAAATGCAAGATTTCATCTAGTTGGCCAAAGCAGTAGGATGATGCATTCAAGGTGCTGAAAGATTAAAAATTCCAACCAAAAATCCATATGGATTCTGCTTTGGCCTTTATGATGTCTAATGAGAAGCCAACTTTCATCTTATTAAGGAACCTTTGCATGCGATGAGTTTTGCTCTGGCTGCTTCAAATGCTTGTCTTACCTCTGGCTTTTAGCAATTTGAATATGAAGTCTAGGTGTGGAGCTCTTTGAACACAGCCTACTTGGAGATCATGAACTTTTTGAATGCATAAAATGATTTTTCCCATCAAACACTGCAATTATAGGTTTCAGGTAGAGGCTGTATTAATTCATCTAAACAGCACCTGTTTTTATGGAAAAATGCAAGGTCCAATCCAGTGGGCCAAAGCAGTAGAATGATGTATTCAAGATACATGTTTCTCTTTTATTAGTGTAGATGTACAATTTTAAGCCAAACATTTAGAAGACATGCAAGGAAACAGGAAAGTGTGGCCTATACCAGGAAAAGGAAGCAGTCAGTAGAAATTCTCCCTGAAGATATCCAGAAGTTAGACTTAGTCAAAGACATTACATTAACTATTGTGAATATACTAGAGGCCTGGTGCATGAAATTCATGCATGGGTTTGTGTGTCCCTCAGCCCACCCTGCACCCTCTCCAAACTGGGATCCCTAGAGGGATGTCCAATTGCCCATTTAGTTCCAGTCCTGGTGGGATTGGGCCTAAAGGGGCAGTTGGACATCCCTCTCACAATACAGGACTGCTGGCTCCTAACCACTCACCTGCCTACCTGCCTGATTGCCCCTAAGTGCTTCTGCCTGCCAGCCTGATCCACACTTAACTGGTCCCCTGGACAGAAAAAATATTTGTTGTTGCTGCTGCCATTTGTTTAATAAATCCTTTGATCTGCTGAAACTGGTTTGGCTCAGTGGATAGAGCATTGGCCTGCAGACTGAAGGATCCCAGGTTCCATTCCAGTCAAGGGCATGTACCTTAGTTAATGGCACATCCCCAGTAGGGGACATGCAGGAGGCAGCTGATCAATGGTTCTCTCTCATCAATGTTTCTAGCTCTCTATCCCTCTCCCTTCTTCTCTGTAAAAAAATCAATATATTAAAAAAAATAAAATGAAAAAATAAATCCCTTGATCTAATTCTGCAAATTCCATATTCTTTGTTATGTCTAACCACTGACTAAAGTATCTGCTTGGTTATCTCCATGGTTAGCTAATGATTAGACAAAGATTTTCTTAAATTCCTTGAAATAAAAGTCTCCTACCTCTGCTATAGGGCTGTGTGTGTGCTAGGACACATCTTTAGTACTCCAAAAGTCTACCTGTGCCTCAGCCTTTACTTCCTGTTTGAACCGACCCTCAAAGTCAGCCAGAGGTGAAATACCGGGGCCTTCTTAGGGCTTTTTTTGGAATATGTAAACATCCCTCCATGGGCACAGCCTTATCAATCCCCAGGAATACATCAGAGCTTTCCGAAGGCCCCTGTAGATATCTCAATCCCAAGATTCTCCTTTCTTTGCTCTGCCTCTTGTTTGTCTCACCTGGCAGCACTGCCTTAAACATTTGTGATGTTAAATCGTTGCCAATGATCGTCAACCAATGCCCAAAGAGCAATCTCTGCTTCAGATGGGGTTTTCACAGGAAGCTGCCAGGTAGGTCAAATAGTGGCAATGCCCTGGAGAGTAGGGCTTTTTGAGAGGCTCCAAACTCTGTGTGCCCCTGCAGTGGCTGGCAGGCATCTGGATTTCTTAGCTACTATTATGCCCAGATTTCCAGATCCCCAAAGACCATCAGGGAGCCGAGTCCAATGCAAAAGCAAAGAGCCTTTATTCAAGCTCGAGCTTTGCTCTCCACCTCCACCGACATAGCAGCAGGATGCAAAAAGAGAGCGATGATTTTATAGGGGGAGGTGGGGCTTCCTTGGACCGCTGAGTTGGCCGATTCTGATTGGTTGGGTGAGGGCTGGGGGCTAGTGATGCAAAGACAGGGTGCAGCTAGGGTCCGGTTACACAAAGACAGGATGTGGTCAGCATACTTTTGGCCTTAGGTTAGTTCCCCTTGCATTCCCATTGGCTGATTTAAGGGCGGGCTGAGTAACTGACACATTCTGAGTCAGTCCTGCTCTGCCCTTTCACTACCAGGCTTTCAAGGCGGCTAGTTTCCACAACCACAGGTGAGCTGGGGAGTGGGAGACTGGAATAGGCCACTTTCGAATGATGCAAACTCATTGTTCTTATGGAGCATCAATCATTTTTCTTAAATAAAGTCTCACATTTTTATAAGCCTTTGATTAATTTCTGAAAAAGTTGATTTTATCCATTCTTGCCACTGTTGCTTTTCTGTTTTCGAGGTTATTTCTTGACCATTTTGGTAATTCTCATAAAGTAACAGTTTTGAGAAGGCTAAAAGGGGCTAATTCCAATGTAACCCTGATATTTGGGGCTAGTGATCTGAATCCAAGCCAGCAAGCTCAGTGTACATTTCTGATAACCTATAATGAAGTCCCACTCTCCTTCCCAGATTCTGGTCTTCCAGAACCTGTTACTGTGAACAGTGCACTGTCCCTGAGGGAGGGTTATTAACACTGGTACCAAGCCAGAACATCATATATGGCCTGGAGACTCCTAACACCTGGGGGCCTTCTTTCAAGGCCCACGAAAAGGACTGGAAGCATAATCCATGTTTGTGGGAGAAAGACCACAGGGAGGAAGATATAAATTAAAGCCCCATGCGTGTTCCTGAGTCCACTGGTGTATTAAACAGTGTCCCTCCTTTTTCTTAGAAGTGTCTTTGCTCTTGTGCAACAGTTTAAGCATTTAACTCTTATTAAAATTATGTGATAGCTCCTGTTAACTTTCAAATAAAGTCCCAAAGATGACCTACAAAGCCCCATGTAATCTGGTCTCTCTCCCTCTTAGCCTCAGACTCCACATTCTCCCCCTTTCAATACCTATAATAAACCCCTTTTCTGTGCTGACCTTTTGCCTAGATTATCCCTTCCTCCTTAACTCATCCCCTCTCCCCATCCCATGTCCCATTGTTAGGAGCAGAAATGGGATATTGGGTACCAGCTATAATTAAAAGAAATATTAATCATGCTCTGTTAAGTGTGATTGTTTTATTCTGATTAACAGAAGTACATGCTAACCTGGATGGGACCTGGGAGCTCACCCATCCTCCACATCAGGGCTCTGCCTATTATCATGGAAAGATTAACAACTTTGTTTCAGAAACCAGAAGGGCCAGTCCTTTGAAAACCCCACCAATTGCATACCTGTAGGCCAGTGATTCTCAACCTTCCTAAGGCCTCGACCCTTGCATACAGTTCCTCATGTGGTGGTGACCCCTAACCATGAAATTTTGCTACTGTTATGCATCGTGATGTAAATATCTGCATTTTCCGATGATCTTAGGCGACCCCTGTGAAAGGGTCCTTCAATCCCCAAAGGGGTCGCGACCCACAGATTGAGAACCGCTGCTATAGGCCTTTGCAACCAGTCTGCATTACCAGTAAACTGCCTATTTTGCATACCCATTCTTAGCCCTTTTGCCTACTTCCCTGTGTATCTTCATCCTTCTACCTAATATAAACAGGTGCTTTATGATGGGATAGCAGAGCAGATTTTTGGGGGTGACATGCTGCTCCCCCATACTGCCAGCAGTATTGGAATAAATGTTCTTACATGATTCAACCCTCTCTCTCTTTTTTTAAAAAAATATATTTTATTGATTTTTTACAGAGAGGAAGGGAGAAGGACAGAAAGTCAGAAACATCGATGGGAGAGAGACATCAATCAGCAGCCTCCTGCACGCCCCACAGTGGAGATGTGCCCGCAAGCAAGGCACATGCCCCTGACCGGAATCGAACCTGGGACCTTTCAGTCTGCAGGCTGACGCTTCATCCACTGAGCCAAACCGGTCTCAGCTCAAGCCTCTCTCTGTTGAATTGGTTCAGGTAGTGACAGGCAGTCCAAACCTGTCTGGTTACACCACCAGGCCAATTCCTATCAACTCTCAGGTTTCCTCGTACCGGATGTATGTCACTTCCTGGGGGAGCCATTTATGACTAGCATGAAATGCTCTTAGGGCACCCTGCATTTTTCTGGATAGTATTTATCATAATGGAACATAATTTGTGTATTTGTTGAATGCTAAGATCCATAATGGCAGAGGTTTAATCTGGCTCAGAGGAAAAATGTTCCATAGATGTTTGTTGACATGATAGAATGAATGCAAAGAAGACCGGAGGAAGTGCATTATGCAAATAACTGGCCACCAAAGCTGTTGTCTTAGGGAAAGAGTCCACAGCATCACCACAGCAGCTCTGAACCCCCACAGATATGTCCTTGCTTCGGCCAGTGCAACTCCTCAAAATCCTTCTTCTGGCTGAAGCCGGTTTGGCTCAGTGGATAGAGCATCAGCCTGCGGACTGAAAAGTCCCAGGTTCGATTCCTGTCAGGGCCATGTACCTTGGTTGCGGGCACATCCCCAGTGGGGGTCAGTAGGGGGGCAGCTGATCGATGTCTCTCTCGTCGATGTTTCTAGCTCTCTGTCCCTCTCCCTTCCTCTCTGTAAAAAAATCAATAAAAGATATTTTTTAAAAAATCCTTCTTCTGAAACTTAAAGAGGATGATGCTATTCCCATAAAAATCAGTGACAGAAGTCTCTCATTTTATAAATCAATAGACAACTCCAGGTGAGCAAGGAACTTTCAAAGCGAATGTCAATCCAGGCTACAAAATGATATGAGGAAAATTTAAAATATCCATGCCCACACCACAGCTCCAGAAATTCTGTCATCATTTGCCTTTGATATGAGTTCTTTAAAAATAAATAAATAAATAACCCACTTTCTAAGTAAACTGAGGAACAAAATAGGTCCAGAGGCATGAATACTGGAAACAGACTAACATCTCAGAGGGAAGGAGAGGAGAGTGGGAGGACGGGACGAGATTAAGCAAAGAACACATGCATATATGCATAGCCCATGGACACAGATAATAGGGCAGTGAAGGTTTAGGGGGGGAAGCAGGGGATGCTGGGTAGAGAGGGGCAAAAGGAGGGGGTAGGGGACATCCGTCATACTGTCAACCATAAAAATAAAAAATAACAACCTTGCCAAAACCGGTTTGGCTCAGTGGATAGAGCGTCGGCCTGCGGACTGAAAGGTCCCAGGTTCGATTCCCGTCGGGGGCATGTACCTTACTTGCAGGCACATCTCCACTGTGGGGCGTGCAGGAGGCGGCTGATCAATGTCTCTCTCTCATCGATGTTTCTAACTTTCTATCCCTCTCCCCTCCTCTCTGTAAAAGAATCAATAAAATATATTTAAAAAATAAAAAAATAACAACCGCTCTAAATAATTTCCAGATGCAGCAAGTTTCAGAGCCATTGTAGGCAAAGAGGTGTCTTAACCCAGGTGTGTCTCCATCAACCTTCCCTTCAAGGTACTCCAGCCCTTACTGTAGGGAAAGGCACTAAGATTTGCGAAAAGTCCGATCCATGATCTTAGAAGCGACTTCGGTGTGTCCCCAAACCCAAACGTGAAAGCCAAGGGACCCTTCACACGTTTGAAATAACAGAGAAGACTCGTCCCCCCGGGGAGGGACCAGAAACCTGTTTCCCGCTCATAAACTCCGGGGTGGCCCGTGCCGCCGCCTGGACTAATTGGCGAGGATGAAATAACCAGGGCGCGGGGATACATGACAGCCCCGGATTGCAAGAGACAATCTGCTGTGAAAACCCATCAGCCCCTGCAAAGCGCCTGATTAATGAAGCCGCTGCGCCTGCCTGCGCGCTGGGGAGGGGGCCGCTCTGGAAAGAAGAGGAAAAACACATTTTGCGGGGATGCTCTCTCGCTAAAGAGGCTTGGCACCCGCGTGCCTTTGCATCACGCAAGTACCTTCCCCCCCTCACTTGTTCGCTGGTGCTGCCATTAATCACAGACTATGGTAAAGAGAAGGGGAGGAGGGAGGAGGAGGAGGGGAGAGGGAAGGGGGAGGAGAGAGAGGAGGGAGAGAAAGAGAGCCTCCTTCCCAGCTTGTAGAGGTGACGAAGGACGGGTAGGCAGGGGCCAGGAGCAGAGCCGCTGGGTGATGACCAACCAGAGGTACTTAAAACAGGCTTCGCAGAGCTGAGCCTCAGCAGAGAGATGCTCCTCCGCCCGCCACAGCCTCTGCCCAGGAGGTTCTTGGGGCAACATCGCCACCTACAGGCGGCTTTAAGCACTGCAAGAGAGAGGAGCTAAGCCCCAGGAAGTGGCCGGAGATCAGATCACTGATAAATCCAGGAGCAAGACAGACAGGCCACTGACCAGGGAGGCACAACCGCACTGGCTTTCGTGGTGCGTGGACTGTAGCGCGTCATCTTGCACAAGGTGAACCTGTCTTTATTTTTTTTTTAATATATTTTAATGATTTTTTTTTACAGAGAAGAAGGGAGAGGGATAGAGAGTCAGAAACATTGATGAGAGAGACACATCGATCAGCCGCCTCCTGCACGCCCCACAGTGGAGTTGTGCCTGCAAGCAAGGTACATGCCCCCAGCCGGAATCGCACCTGGGACCTTTCAGTCCGCAGGCCGACGCTCTATCCACTGAGTCAAACCGATCTCGGCTGAGCCTGTATTTTTGATGCTTTACTGCCTCTGTATCTACAGCAGGAAGGTTAGGGAGAGGTGGGGTGGGTAAGAGATCAACCAAAGGACTTGTATGCATGCATATAAGCATAACCAATGGACACAAGACACTGGGGGTTGGGGTATGCCTGGGAGGGGGGCAATGGGGAGATATGTATACATGTAACACATTAATTTTAAAAAAGGAAATGATAAAGCAAAATTAAAAACAAACAAAAAACAAGGTGAACCTCGTGCCAGTGTGACTGTGCCACACACAACAGATCGCCATGAAATCGGATGAATGAGCCCTTTGTCCCTAAGGGAAAAACAACCACCGCCTGTCCAGATATTATTACTCACAGCGCACCCGGTCAGAGGAGGTGGCTGTTGGACCTTGCTTTGAAAATAGTCTTAAGCCGAAACCGGTTTGGCTCAGTGGATAGAGCATCCGCCTGCGGTCTGAGAGGTCCCAGGTTCGATTCCAGTCGGGGGCATGTACCTTAGTTGAGGGCATATCCCCAATAGGGGGTGTGTAGGAGGCAGCTAATTGATGTTTCTCTCTCATTGATATTTCTAACTCTCTCTCCCTCTATCTTCCTCTCTGTGAAAAAACAACAAAATATATATTTTTAAAAAGATCTCTTAGCTCACAAATTAAAATGACTCAGTTGCTGGAAGGGAATCAA
The DNA here is from genome assembly GCA_004026805.1 of Lasiurus borealis. Lineage (NCBI taxonomy): Eukaryota > Metazoa > Chordata > Mammalia > Chiroptera > Vespertilionidae > Lasiurus > Lasiurus borealis. The sequence continues at coordinate 44,015 of PVJN01009358.1, forward strand.
GTCAACTGGACTCTTCCACTGTTTCTGACAACACACAAGGCATTGGTCACACACAGCCCCCTGATCCCCATCTCTCCTTTGCTTGGAGCAGCGGGACAATTGGGGACAGGTGGAGTGTCTTTCCATCTTTGCCTTTGATACATGGTAGAGCAGTGGTTCTCAACCTTCCTAAGGCCGCAGCCCTCGCATACAGTTCCTCATGTGGTGGTGACCCCCAACCATGAAATTTTGCTACTGTTATGCATCGTGATGTAAATATCTGCATTTTCCGATGGTCTTAGGCGACCCCTGTGAGAGGGTCGTTCGACCCCCAAAGGGGTCGCGGCCCTCAGGTTGAGAACCGCTGCGGTAGAGGATAGAACCTGGGTTCAGGATTTGATTTAGGAAAAAACCAGCCACCTTCTTCTTTCACAGCATCAAAAGAAAGCTGATCTGTGTGAGCGCCTGATGTCAGCACAAGGACCGCTTCTTCTTCTTCTTTTTTTTTTTTAAAAAAAATATGTTTTATTGATTTTTTACAGGGAGGAAGAGAGAAAAACAGAGAACCAGAAACATCAGCGAGAGAGAAACATCCATCAGCTGCCTCCTGAACACCCCCCACTCCCATCCCCGGGGATGTGCCTGCAACCAAGGCACGTGCCCCTGACCGGAATCAAACCCGGGACCCTCCAGTCCGCAGGCCGATGCTCCATCCACTGAGCCAAACCGGCCTCGGCCATGGACCGCTCCTGAGAGGGCTGCCCATCAGGGTCAGGGTGCAGGGAGCAATGCACCTTGGGGAAAAAGAAAAAAACAAAAAACACCCAAAAAGTACATTCTGGAAATCTGAAATAATATATACTTCCACCATCTCTTTTATAAAGCCACCTTGGACTAGAACACGCTCGACAGCGTTTCCCCTGACAGTGTTAAATATAGCATTCAAACCAGAAAATTACTCATTGATTCGCCCGGGAAGAAAATAAATGTCTATTCAAGTATGTTATCCCAGTGCGGCCCTTATTGCTTTTTAGCAAAAACAGCCTGAGCCCGTCTCCCTAATGAAGCAACACAACATGTACACGCAGCACGCACACGGCCCAGACGAGCGTCCCTGCCAACCCAATGCAGCGTGCCCGGAGGGCCACCCACCGCTCCTGAGAGCGGGGCGTGCGCTCGGCCTAACGAGGTGGCCGGGCACCCCCAGAGCCACAGAAGAGCCAGCCCAGGTGGCCAATGAAAAGCCTGGCGCAGGACAGAGCAGAGGCCACCGCTAATCATCCACCGCCTCGAGAGCCTCTGAAGTCACTACCGTTTGGGCTGGGGCTGAAGACAGTTTTCCTAAGCACAGGTGACTGCCATCTGTGAGACCCTGCCAGCCTGCATATGCCTAATAGCGCTCTCTCGTTCTCATGCGGTGTTTTACCGCTCACAACGGGCCCCTGCATGCCCGGTCTCATTTGGTTCTCTTAACAACCCTATTAACCAGGTGCTGAGGTGCCCCTTCCACCGGCTGTGCTTGCTTCTCAGAGAGATGCTGTCGAGTAGGATTACATCCGTTTGCTGGGTCGATGGGCACGTATGGAGGCCAGGCTCTGTCCTAGGCACTGGGGGGAGGTGAAGGAGCAGAGAAGGAAGGCGAGGAAGCAGAGGTGAGTCAAATACAGCGGTACCTCTAGATACGAGTGCCCTAACATAAGAGATTTTTTGAGATACGAGCCGTCGAGCGAGCGATTTTTGCTTTGAAATATGAGCAACATTTGAGATAGGAGTAATCGCACGGATCGGCCGGCTACACATGACCCACCAGTTTACCGAGACTCGAGCGTCTCATAGTTTCCCACGCCTCAAGGTTACGGAACGAATTAAACTCGTATCTCGAGTACCACTGTACGGTGTCCACATCGTCGCTGGCAGGGAATTAATAGGTCACAAGAGGTGGGCAAGCAGATAACTCTAATTTGAGCTGGACACAGCTGAGGAGAAGGTATTTACAGTCCCCAAGGGAAATGCAGGGGCATGGGGACAGGATTTGGAAGGGTTTTCTAAATGGTAAAAAGAATTTTTTAAATATATATATATATATATATATATATATATATATATATATATTTTATTGATTTTTTACAGAGAGGAAGGGAGAGAGATAGAAAGTTAGAAACATCAATGAGAGTGAGACATTGATCAGCCGCCTCCTGCACGCCCCCCACTGGGGATGTGTCCGCAACCAATGTACATGCCCCTGACCAGAATCAAACCTGGGACCCTTCAGTCCGCAGGCTGACGCTCTATCCACTGAGCCAAACCGGCCCCGGCTAAAAAGAATTTTTAAGGTCTGCTTTTCATTATGATTCTTTGTGTTACAAAATAATTATGAAACGAAATGTAAATCAGTTAACAGTCTTTGAAAATATTTTAGGATTGATTATTTCCTAGAAACTAACAACAAAACACTCAGGTAAGACAAGAGAGCACTTTTATCCTGATTTTACTGAGGCCCACAGAAGTGCAATGGCTGTGCAGGGCAACGGATCAGGAATGTGAGTTTACCAGGGCCCTGTGCCATGCTCAGTTCTGATGTAGGTTCTAATGAGAGCTTCTCAAACTGAACGCGTACACACACCTCTTGGGGATCCTGTTAAATTACAGATTCAGAGTGGGGTCTAACACGCAGCGTGTCTAACAAGCTGCCAGGCCGTGCTGATGCTGCTGGTCCCCACACCCCACTTTGAGGAGCAAGGCTCCAGAGGGACATCCTGGCTTTAAAAATGCATGTCATTAAAAAAGGAGGGGAGCAGAGACCGGTTTGGCTCAGTGAATAGAGCATCGGCCTGTGGACTGAAGGGTCCCAGGTTCGATTCCGGTCAAGGGCATGTATCTTGGCGGCGGGCACATCCCCAGTGGGGGGCGTGCAGGAGGCAGCTGATCAATGTCTCTCTCTCTCTCATCGATGTTTCTGACTTTCTATTCTTCTCCCTTCCTCTCTGTAAAATAATCAATAAAATATATATATAAAGGAGGGGAATCATGGTACATGCTGGTGAATCAGTTAAGCAGAAATTAGAAAGAAAGTAAAAAAAAAAAAAATAGAGAAAATAACCTTAATATTTAAGGACATACCAGGGTTTTGCAGACCTAATAGAGATGCAGGAAATTTGGGCAAGGCCACTTATGCCAAACCCGGAGTTCTCAAATCTCCTGGCATCCAAGAAGGAATCCATGGGGATTCTTGAGGTTTTTTTTTTAATATATTTTATTAATTTTTTACAGAGAGGAAGGGAGAGGGATGGAGAGTTAGAAACATCCATGAGAGAGAGACATCGATCAGCTGCCTCTTGCACGCCCCCTCCTGAGGATGTGCCCGCAACCAAGGTACATGCCCTTGACCGGAATCGACCCTGGGACCCTTCAGTCCGCAGACTGACGCTCTATACACTGAGCCAAACCGGTTTCGGCTTTTTTTTTTTTTTTTTTTAGATTCTTGAGGTCTTGTAGATATTTTTTTTTTAAAAAGCCATTGGAAATAGAATATTTTTATATAAGACAAAGCCCCGTGTGTTAATGAAAACAGGGAGTCACTGATGAGATTTACTTCTGCTTTGTTTCTGCTGAGTCTCCCCATGGTGAGCGTTATACATATTGCCTGTGCGGCCCAGTCATGCTTGGCTTACTTCACAAACTCCAGAGATAAAAAAATAAATAAATAAATTGTTTACCCAGCTGGCACTCCAAAGAAAGAAAGCATGAATGGTAGATCCCGGTGCCAGACTGGTTACAATGGGACATCGGGGAGGGTAAGGGTGTGGGCCACGAAACACAGCAACGCAGCCCTGTCTGTCCGGTCCTTCATGCCAGAGAACGACGGGATGTCTCGGGGAACTACTACAAACCCTGAGGAGGAGAAACCACCAACAGAACCTTAATTTCCAAAGACTCTCGGTGCTCCACGCAACCTGCCGCTGCCTCTCATTCTTTCGCTCCACACAGACTCTCCTGGCACAGCCAGCACCAGACCTCCCGTGTCCACACAGATGGGAAAATACTGAGTTTTTAAATATATTTTATTGAATTTTTACAGAGAGGAAGGGAGAAAGATAGGATAAAGTCAGAAACATCGATGAGAAAGAGGCATCAACCAGCTGCCTCCTGCACACCCCCCACTGGAGATGGGCCTGCAACCAATGTACATGCCCCTGACCGGAATCAAACCTGGGACCCTTCAGTCCGCAAGCCGACACTCTATCCACTGAGCCAAACCGGTCTCGGCAAAATACTGATTTTTAACACCACCGGGGAAGGCTTCTCAGTCGGCTCTCAGGGAACACAGGTGCGGAAGGAGTCTGGCCAGCAGACTCATTCAACCCTGGCCTGGCTCCTTGCTCCTGTGGAAAGATCAGCCTGGATTCCAGCAAGGGCAGCCTGCTGTGCAGCCTTGACTTTCTGGGGATCCCAGGATTTCCTAGGACACAGGTGACTTGGCAGAGCCAGAAAGGAAACTAAAGAGCTAGTCTTAATGCCAAAACTGGTTTGGCTCAGTGGATAGAGCGTCTGGTCGGGGGCATGTATCTTGGTTGCAGGCACATCCCCAGTAGGGGGCATGCAGGAGGCAACTGATCAATGTCTTTCTCATCGATGTTTCTAACTCTCTATCCCTCTCCCTTCCTCTCTGTAGAAAATCAATAAAATATATTTTTTTAAAAAAGAGCTAGCCTTAAGCAGAGATATTTGGGGGTGGAAGGGATGAACAGTAGAGAGGTTAGGAATCCCTTCTCAAAGGTGGAGAAGGGGACAAGTCTATCATGACTGACTTAGCTCACTTCCGTAGTGGAACCCTGAGGACACTTCCTTGCCCTTGAAGCTCCACCCAATGAATTAATCACGGGTCCTTGAACTCGCTCTACCTGCTCTCCTCCTACAGGTGGGCTCAAGCAGAGTGTCTTCCAACTGCGTTTCCTTTCAGTAGCTCATATCTCGTTGTGATGTAAAGGCCAGCCACTTCCCAGTTTTCTACATTATATGGGGAGTTCTGGCAGCGTGATGTAGTGGATCTTTTGCACTCTGTGTCTTCCGTTCCCCAAAATGGGCATCTACAGTGGTACCTCGAGATACGAGTTTAATTCGTTCCATAACCTTGAGGCGTGGGAAACTATGAGACGCTGGAGTCGCGGTAAACTGGTGGGTCGTGTGCAGCCAGCCGATCCGCACAATCACTCCTATCTCAACTGTTGCTTGTATTTCAAAGCAAAAATCACTCACTCGATGGCTCATATCTCAAAACTCTCGTATGTTAGGGCAGTCGTATCTCGAGGTACCACTGTACTCATATTTCTGACCAAACACGAACTGCATGACTGACTGCATAAAAGGACGGGACAAGGCAAGAGTCCATTTCCAGCTCTGTCTGTCACCAGTGGGCTATTGAAACCATATTTAATTTTACCGCTTAATGAATCTTCTCTTTGTGCTAGTAAACGAAGTGCTATATACACAGTGTTCCTTCTCCTCTTCACACTACCACTGTGAGATGGTGAGAATTAGTAGCCCCATTTCAGCAGGAAAAAAAAAAATCATTAGGGGCTCAGGAAACATAGCAACGTGCACAGTTCAAACATTTAGAAAGTAATAGCCGAGGTTTGTGCAGTGACACATGATTTCCCAATGATGCGTAAGTTTTGTTTTGTTTTTGTTTTGTTTTTATTGATTTTTTACATAGAGGAAGGGAGAAAGGGAGAAGGATAGAAAGTCAGAAACATCGATGAGAGAGACATTGATCAGCCACCTCCTGTACACCTCCTACTGGGGATGTGCCCAAAACCAAGGTACATGCCCTTGACTGGAATCGAACCCAGGACCCTTCAATCTGCAGGCTGACTGACGCTCTATCCACTGAGCCAAACCAGTTTCAGTAGATGCTCAAGTTTTGAACAAATGCAAGGACGCTCATCAATGGGATATCTAAATTCCTCTCTTGAGGACCATTCATTCTCTCACTCATTCATTCCTCTCTCAGGTTATGCATCCACTCAGTGTTTACTTAGAACCCATTTTAAACAGGGCTTTGTGTTAGGCTTTAGGGAATGCAAAAGGAACAGCACTCCTATCTTCAAAGACCTTGCTGTTTAATTGGAAACAGATAACAGAGAGAGCTGCAATATGAGTTCAGTCCCTCAAGAGCTATGAAAATATAATAGAAATTAAAGGAGAAGATAATCTTCATTACAAGAGTTTTTAAGCAGATTCTTGTCTATTTCCCTCCCTAAAATACCAACCCACTCCACCAGCAGTTACACCAAGAAGTAGCCCGCCTTTAAGGAAACAACTTAAAAAGGTATTGCCTGCTCAGAAACATTCAGTTACTTCTCATTGTTAAACAAAGAAAACTCTTAGCTTATTAACATGCCATTATCTAGTCCTACCTACATTTATGGGTTTATCTTCTACATCTACATTAAAATTCCTGACTGGCTGTTCCCATTTTCTAAATCTATCCTGTACCCTCCTACTTTTCATCTTTGTTCCAGCTACATCCATTGGGGCTAGATTTCTTCTTTATATTTAGACTTCTTTTTCCCCCAACTATACTCTCTCTCTTTCCTGGATTCTTCTAAAATAGTTTGCTTCATGTAGGTATCTCCAGTTTTCTAGAGTTTTGTCAGGAAATATTGAATTATCCTGGTTGAAATGAACTGTTTATATGTCAGGCTCCCGTTCCTGTCTGTAAACATCTTAATACTAGTTTCTCATTCATCTCTAATACCTTCAAAGTCCAGCCTAACACAATGGCATGTGCCATATACTCAGTGAATGTCTGCAAAAATGACTAGACTGGCCGGTCCTATGTAACACCTCCTTGTTCAAACACCCTGTCTTTCGTTTTCACCTCATCATAGTTCCCAGCAGTCTCTGTACATAGTAGGTGCCCACTAATTATTTGTTGATGAGTAGAAAAATGTTGATTTCATCATAGGAGTGATCTTATCTGGTTTATTCATTACTGTATATTTTTTTTAGTATCCAGATATGGTAGATATTAATAATCAAGTGTCAATCAAATAGATTCCAATTCCCAAATGTTACCAAGGAATAGACTGGCCACACTGCTTTTCTGACCCTTCCTCTACTCCCCACATGTTAAGCACAGAAGCAGTGTTTTGTAAAATGTGCAACTTCCTCTCAGCTGGAGGTGATGGATCTAAGGAAAGGAAACCATCATCAAACTCCTCAGGACTCTATCCTTCCAACCAAATACTTATTTTTTCTATTTATTACAAATGTGCAGTCAGTTCAGCACATGCCAACAATCATACACAGCTCTTAACATTTAGTAGTATAAAGCACACTTAACTATTTCCAAAGGGACATGGGGAGTGGTCTTCATTTCAGAAGAGCAGAAGTGATTGCATTCCTGTCTGCTCTTTCATGCTTCCACTAACCATTCCATTGCTTCATCAAGGCCAGTGCCTTTGGTTGCTGAAGTTTTGAATATTTGCCATTTTTGGTCTTTCAAAGCAGGTAACCTAAGTAAATTTGCTATCTCTGAGAAAGTCATAGGCTGATCCATGTCCTGCTTATTTGCAAAAACCACCAACTTGGCTTTCTTCAGCTCTTCTTCCTCCAACATGGCAACTAACTCTGATTTGGAAATGCCCATCCAGTCTCAGTCACAACTATCTCCTACATAAATGACGACATCTGTGCTTAAATAATAACATCTCCAGTATGGCCTGACACTGATCTGTCCTCCTCAGTCCCAGACTCGAAATTCACGGTTCTTGTATGTTACCGTCTCAACATTAAATCTAATGGTAGGAATAGTAGTAATAACCTCTCCAATCTGTAATCTGTACAAAATAGTCGTTTTTCTTCTTCATCGAATCCCAACATTAAAATCCTCATTTTCTGGGTTCCAAATAGACTCGAAAATATCCTTGAGAAAAAGCCACCCATGATAAAGCACCTGTCTGCCCTCATCGATGGTCAGAGACAGGCCACGGCCTTTGCAGTGACTCTACTGGATCTCTGGTGCCATCACCTCCATTGGTCTTGGCTTCCAGTGGCTCCGAGGAGGGGTTTCCAGTCACCCAGCAACTTCCATGTCGGCCATCCAGCCAAATAAATCATTTTTGGGGGAAGTCAGAAACCCATCAGAACGCTATAGCTTGTGATATTCGAGTTAAAACTAGATGGCAGACATGTTAAAAAATGTAATTCAAAAATCTGTCATAAATGTTTCCTTGCTAAGTTTGAGTTAAACTTCAGAACAAATTGATATGGTATAACAACTGACGTTTTCTTTTTGCAACGGAAAAGTCATAAAACCTGATTTTCCCAATCTCTTTATGTCCTAAGATATAGCGCGAACCGAGAATTATATTAGAATGGAACAGCAGTATCAATTAGCATGTTCCAGGATACTTTTATATCTTTCCTTTAAAGAAAAACCCATAAAAGCTGATATTTTTTTCCATTTCCTTAAGTCCTGAAACCTGGCCTACTCTCAGCATCCTATCAGCCACTTGAGAAATCATGGGGTCACTTAAGGTGCCACCTAGCAATTAGTACCAGCATGCCTAATTACAGACCAGAGGAAATGGCTTTTTGTTATTTTTTTTTTTTTTTGGAAGGAGGAGAGAAGAGAATGAGATAAGAGAAAAATCCTTAAGTGCCTTCTTGTTGCTGCATCTTTCATGCTCCCCACTCTCCCTTCCACTGATTGCCACTAAATACCACTCACAGAGCGAGGCATGTTAGATCGTCACCATCACTTGCCTCTGTGGAACACAAACGTTTCATGGCACTGTGTTAAAAATAGTGATTAACTGGAACAAATGCTATAGCTATAAAAATCAAGCCTCAGAAAGATCAATAATAACAGCATCTATCATTTACATGGTGCTTTTAGTCCTGCGTCCTCTCTACATCCCAACTCTAGTGACACGCGGTCACATTTTGGGTACATGGGGCAGGTCATTCCCATCTTTGCAGAGGAAACTGAGGTTCCAAGCCAGTCACAGTTCTGCCACATTCACCGTGTGAGATTAGAAAAGGTGTTCCACTCTGTATGTCTCAGCTTTGACTCTGAAATGGGAATATGAGTGGAACTCATAACATTCCTGTTTGGAAACCATAAGAGATAGTTCATGAGGGTCCAATGCTCTCTGAATGTAAGGCTGTTGCTGTCACCATTGTTGGTATTAAGATGTTAACACAAACTATATAGTAGACCACGGCTGCCATCTCAATGCTTTACACCACTTATACGAAGTCCAGTTGGCAAATTGAGGGTGGTGGGAGGAATAGGGAGACCGAAACAGGCTTTGCACCTGCCTCCTTCATCAGCCTTTAGGTCTTTCGGCTCCCTGGGAAGATACCATATGCTTCTAAATAAGGCAGAAGGAAGGAGGGGAGGTTCTTTTTTTAAAAAAAAATATTTTTTATTGATTTTTTTACAGAGAGGAAGGGAGAGGGACAGAGAGTCAGAAATAGCAATGAGAGAAACATCCATCAGCTGCCTCCTGCACGCCCCCTACTGGGGATGTGCCGCAATCGAGGTACATACCCTTGACCGGAATGGAACCTGGGACCTTTCAGTCCACAGACCCACACTCTATCCACTGAGCCAAACTGGTTTCAGCGAAGGGAAGTTCTTTTTAATCCAGGCCTAGAAGTGACCTTCATTCCTCCCACCCACATTCCGTTAACCAGAATTCAGCCACATGGCCTGACCAATGGCCAGGAGATGGGTCAATGGTGTGCCCAGGAAGAGCAGAGAATGGCTTTGGTAAACACAGAGTCTTTTCTGCCACGGGAAGTAACTTTGGACAGGACCACCCTGCTGATCACTGTGAGAACTAGAACTTTGAAGCAAGTCATCTGACTCTGGTTCCAGAACTCCTCCCTGTACCGTTGCCCAAGTCTTCCACAAAAACAGAAACCAGGTGTCCCAAGTTTGAATTCCACGGCCTTTTCTCCCCCTTTTGAGCTGGCAAAATCATGCTCATGGGCTAAAAGCTGGGTGTCTTTCCGTCACGCGATTGTGCTTTATTACAGGTGAGAGCCATTACATTCACTAAAGTAGAACCCAATCTTCCTCTCCTCAGAGGGCTGAGGCAGCAGTGAACGGTCTCATCTGTAAGAGCTTCCCATCTCCCTAGGACTCAGTGGTCAGCAAACTCACTAACCAACAGAGCCAAATATCAACAGTACAACGTTTGAAATTTCTTTTGAGACTCAAATTTTTTAAACTTGAACTTCTTCTAACGCCACTTCTTCAAAATAGACTCACCCAGGCCGTGGTATTTTGTGGAAGAGCCACACTCAAGGGGCCAAAGAGCCGCATGTGGCTCACGAGCCACAGTTTGCTGACCACGGCCCTAGGTGGCAGATAGAACTGACTATTCGTTTCCCTTCGATGAGACCAATTTGGAGCAACAATTAATTGCACAGGGAGTGTTTACGGGTGTGGGATTTATGGTGTGAGGTCACGTTGCGGCATCTTTTTTCTGCAAGCTGAAATGGAGGATAATTGGGCTATTTTTCAAAGCCAATGGAGTGTGGCTTAACTGATGGGCACTGGCCACATCCAGATTCTTCTTTCCTCGCTCTGGGTCCTGCTTTAGGTTATTTCTTCACCTTTGGGTAGTGCCAGGCTTCTTGCCTGCTTAAAGGTAAATACAGAGTGATTTAGAGAGAAGTTCTTCTGGAACCCTCAGTGTAAAATATTGATATGGCCAGAACCGGTTTGGCTCAGTGGATAGAGCATCGGCCTGCAGACTGAAAGGTCCCAGGTTCGATTCCGGTCGGGGGCATGTACCTTGGTTGAGAGCACATCTCCAGTGTGGGACATGCAGGAGGCGGCTGATCGATGTCTCTCTCTCATAGATGTTTCTGACTTTCTGTGCCTCTCCCTTCCTCTCTGTAAAAAAATCAATAAAAGATACTTTTTTTAAAAAAGTGTGTATACATGTTTAAAAAAAACAAGTATTGATATGGTTCATGGTCCAGGCTAGTGAGTAGCAAGGAGCAATCGGCGTACATCTGGCATACTGATGTCACACTTGTCCTCATTCACTGGGGCCAAACATGAAGGCCTGTCTGAGACACAGTGCTTTGCTGGTTTTCCAGACACAAAGCCTCTAGTTCAAGAATCTGGCTGTTGTGCAAGATGATAAACTATGGGCTCTCCCTAAAGCTTGGAACCTGAAACCACCATCTAGCAAGGTGTTATTGTTTGTTTGTTTGTTTTTTAAGCTCAAACCTGTTAGGGAGAGAGTAGAGATTAATGCAAAGTATATAGGCTCTGATGGTAGACAAAAGTCATTTCATACACTGGCTATACCTCCTAATCACTGCAGGGCAAAGGGTGACACTGTTCAACCCCTGGACCAAATCCATCCTACCACCTGTGTTGGAAAAGAAAGCTATATTGGAACATAACCATACCCACTTCTTTATAAAGAAAAAAAAAAAACACTAATGTTTAGAAAAATGAAGCGACTTGCCTAAATGTACACACCAAGCACTAGGGTGAGATGTGACTCCAGGCGTTCTGATGGTCAACCAGTAACTTGGCTACTATTTTATGACAAAACTCTTGACTCTTAGTAACAGACTTTTTCTGTTGAGAGGAATATGTTACGCATTCAGAGAACAGGTCTTAGAGTTTGCATGAGTCCGGTCAAATCTCAGCCATTTGGAAAAATTGGCTAATGTGCTCTTCTGTTGCTTGGAGTTCATGTTTTACTGCAAAGGGTTCTGAGAATCAAATAAGTTAATGTGACTGAACTGGATTAAATGCTCAATGGGAAGGATGGGATTGTCTTAGGTGGGATTCTTCAGAAGCAGACACAATACAAAGGTAAGAGCTTTGGAAGGAAATGGGAGGGGCAGGGCAGGGTAGAGGAAGGAGCCAAGAAGAGGTACGTTTTCAGAAAAAGTCCCAGCTTCAGCCTAGTCCTTCAGGAGAAAACTACAGTATAAACTGTATCTCAAAGTGCATTTCTCCATGTTCCTTTGCAAAAAAAAAAAAAAGATGATAAGCTTTCAAACTCCTGCGTCACTCAGTAATTAAATAAGTGTCATGGTGGGTGTGGATGAAGAATGGGATGCGATCTGGCTCTATACCTGCAGGCAAAGCACCTGGAGTACCCTAAGGGCAGAGTAACAGGACAAAAGGGGGACAGTGCGGGAGTTGGAAGAATGACTGTGAACAAATGGAAGATCCTAGGGCGGGGGTCGGCAAACTGCGGCAAACTGCGGATCCGTTGACTAATGAGTTTGCCAACCACTTCATAAGGCATTACCCTTACCCAGAAGTTTTGAATTCAGGTTAAAGACATTACTAAATAATGGGAAAAACACTTAAATAATAATAACAACAACAACAACAACAACAATAATAATAATGCCATTGCAGCAGATACTTCTTGATCCACTCAGATTACCTAGGATAGTGATAGGCAAACTGTGGCTCGTGAACCACATGCCGCTGGCAAGCCAGTTTGCTGCTCTGTTGACTAATGAGTTGTTGTTGTTGTTATTATTATTATTATTATTATTATCTTCTATTAGGATGGGAATGGCATAATTCTTTTATGTGACTCATTTCCAGGAATATTGGGAAAAACCCATGTATTCTTCTTGAATCCAAGGTAGATGTCAGGCCAAGGGCAGTAAAAGATGTCCTTTCAGGAAAACATACATTCCGGATGATGGTCAAAAATGAAAGACCTAGCCGAGACCGGTTTGGCTCAGTGGATAGAGCATCGGCCTGCGGACCGAAAGGTCCAGGGTTCGATTCCGGTCAGGGGCATGTACCTTGCTTGTGGGCACATCTCCATTGTGGGGTGTGCAGGAGGCAGCTGATCGATGTCTCTCTCTCATCGATGTTTTTGACTTTCTATACTTCTCCCTTCCTCTCTGTAAAAAATCAATAAAAGTATATTTAAAAAAAAGAAAGAAAGAAAGACCTAAGCTGGAAGCTTTATTAGGCAGCCTACAGCATCCATCTCAGGCACTGCTCTGAGTCAAGGGACCAGGTTCCAGCCCGTGTGATTTATTGGAGATGAGAAGCACTGAAACAAGGCGGCAAATGGGGACTGGGAGAGTCGGCTCTTTCATCACAGTAATAAATGCATGTTCCCAGAATCATTGAAACCCCTTTTCTTTTAAATTCTCCACCCTTTGCTTAAGACAATTAAGGCCTGAATTAACTCTACACCGGGTAAACAAAGAGATGTATTGCTTCCCAGAGACACAAAAGGAGACCTAGATCACCTCCCTGCACTAATGCTACTGAACAAATAACTCCCCAGCTCACGCATAAATTCACATTAGAGAGTGCTTGAAAAAAATTAATCTGCCCCCACATTTTCTGGTTCAGATGGTCTCCTTTAATAGTTTTTATATATATAAAAAAATGCTTTGCTTGTTCCTGATTCACATTTTTCTTTGAGCAATCCCAACTATATCTTAAAGCCATGAGAATAAGTCATTGGGCAAAGGCAAATGGATGGACCCATGCAAATTTTTCCAAAGCTACAATTCAGAAGTCCTACTTTATCATGATGAAAACAAATCCAACCCTGGTTTAAGGAAATGAGAGTCCATGTTCTTGATTTTGGGACTTAATGACTAGCTATATTATTTCTTACAATTCCTCAAAGTCTATAATCTTCATTCCCTTATCTGTACAGTGGGGAACATTATGTTAAGCACCTCACAGCATTATTGTGAGAATTAAATGGAATTGTTGATGAAAAATATTCGGGGAAGCATTGGCTATAAATATCTCTCAATAATTTTGAGGCATTAAGGTGTCAGTTACCTTGATGTAGGTCCCAGGGTCAGCCCTGAAGACTTGGAAAAGCCTAAAAATTCACCAGATGCACCAGACCATCACAACAGTGGAATATTCAAGTGATTCTGAAAGACATTGGTAAACTAGCTGCAAAAGATTCATGATGGCAGCAGGACATGAATTGAAATGGGAGTTTTGTGTGGCAGATTTTTGGTTGGAAGGTATTTTACTTTTCTAGCTAGCATAACAAATTATCACAAATGTAGATGCTTAGAACAACACACACACATTTATTATCTCATAGTTTTTGTGGGTCATGAGTCTGGTCTTGGCTTAGCTGAGTCCTTTGCTCACTGTCCCAAGACTGTAAACAAGATGTTGCGTGGGTTGTGTTCTCATCTGAAGGCTTAACTGAAAAAAGAATCCATCTCCACATTCGTCCAGATTGTTGGCAGAATTCACTTTCTTGTGTTGAGAGGATTTGGGACCTGATTTCTTTTTGGCTGTGGGCTGGAGGCCACCAACAGATTATGAAGGCCACCACCCATCTGAGCTTCTTCAACCTGGTCACTTACTTCCTCAAGCTTCTAGATGCACTGCACTAAGCAGTAGTCTTATTCAATATAATGTAATAACAAGAGTGGTTTAAAAGAAGACCACCCATCACCTTTGCCATATTCTCTTGGTTAGAAACAAGTCACAGATCCCACCAGAATTCAGGGGAATGGGATTATACAAATTTGTGTGTATTAAAGAGTCTGACTCCATTTTGTTTTTGTGTTTGCTGACAGTGTTTAAGACTCACTCCTTCCCTTTTGCCTTATATTTGGATAAGCTCATAAGAAAGCCTCGCCCTAGCCAGTTTGGCTTAGTGGATAGAGTGCTGGCCTGTGGATCAAATGGTCCGGAGTTTGATTCCAGTCAAGGGCATGTACCTTGGTTGCAGGATCTCCCTGGCCTGGGTTCTGGGCAGAGTGCATACAGGAGGCAAACAATTGATGTTTCTCTCACATCAATATTTTTTTCTGTCTTTCCCTTTCTCTCCCACTCTCTCTAATAAATCAATGAAAAAATATCCTTTGGTGAGGATTAAAAAGAAAAAAGATTAACAGAAAAAAAGAAAGCCTAGATGCTCCCTTATTTGACACTGGAAGGAATTCAAACCACATAAGCGCCTGGCCATGCATAGAAACCATCATATCAGACCCACCCCCTAAATGCTATAAAAACCTCAAGCCATTTTCAACATTCTTAGAAGCCTCTTTGGCTTCCTCAAAAAGCCTCATTGTTTGATTAATAAACATTTTCATACTTTCTTGGGTGTGTGGGTAGTATCATCAATCTTCACATCTGAACCAAATTGTGTGTGTTTGGGGAGGGGGAAATAGGATTTCATGTGATTTGATGGCTATGTTGTGTAATTGTCTCAAGAACCAAAGCATAGCTATTGGTCATATGAAGAGGTATCTGAAGCTTTTAAATTATGACTCTACAACTGTATCGATCAAATAGTTGAAGCTCTGCGTGACCTGAACTTAGTAGTTCTAAGTGAAAAGGTTTTAAAATGAAATCTTTAGATGCTGAGTGGATTTATATACTTATTCTATCCATTCATTCAAGGTTCCATTCATCATTCATTCTAAAAGGATTTATTGAGCATCTGTTGTGTACCAACCCCATGCTAAATACTAGAGACACAGTCCTACACATGGCACACAATAGTGGAAAATACAGAGCACTAAATAGAAAATTGCATCACTAAGTGGTAAGTGCTATAATGGGTCAAATTTGTGATGGGAACACTGAGAAGAAACTGCTCCACTAAAATGCGGTGAACAGAAATGAAAATTAATAGATAAGTAGGAATTAGTCAAGCAAAATGTGGAAGCATAAATATGCGTGGTGTGTTATGGAAGAGCAATCAGGGGCATACGGAATGGCCCCAACAGATAGAGAGCATGTGAAAGGGTCCAGCAGCAGAAAAAGAACTAGAATATTCAGGGAACTAAACATATTTCAATAATCTAATGTAATGACAAAATGTATCTGTTATTTTAGTCTATAAAAAGCTACTTTAAAATAACACAAAAGCATAGACTATCCCATGTTATGACTAGAATCAGTAAACTTTATGTTCAGAGAGATTATATTTATTTCAGTTTTTTTTGTTTGGTTGCTTGGTTGGTTTTTTTGGTGTTTAAGACTCAGACCTAGATACATTGAATTAGAAACTTTTTGGAATTGACTTTTGTGTTGATGGGAAGTCCTAACACATGCCTATTGATCTCCTGTCGAACTTTTCAGAAGAGTTTAATTCTCTTTCTATGGAGTCACCACAATGTGGAACACCCACATATCCGGTCATCATGCTGATACTCTGCATGTTTGGATTCATAGTTTGGCTCCTATACTTAAGGGCTATGTAGTTTGGGGTTTCTCTGAGCCCCAGTTTCTTCATTTGTGAATAGGCAATAACAAAATTTGCAAAAATATCACTTAGGAGAATATGAGGCTTCCTTGATTACATGATCTCTTCCTGTGCTCCATACACAAGAGTTGTCATTAGAATCCACTCCGAAGTTGGAAAGAGAGAGCAAATGCCCTCAGAGGGAAGGACTCCGATCCAAAGTTGGCTTTGCAATGAAGGCTCGTCTGGTCTGTGAATGCAGCTGCCATTACTGAGTCATCTCGAGTCAGTGTCTGAGAAACTTGAGGGGTAGTGATATTTATGGTGGCCTTTGGAATCTCAGGACGTATGATTGCGATAGGAAGAAAGACCAGAGAAAACAGAACTCTTTTTTAAAAAACATGTTTTATTGAATTTTTTACAGAGAGGAAGGGAGAAGGATAGAGTTAGAAACATCGATGAGAGAGAAACATCGACCAGCTGCTTCCTGCATGCCCCCTACTGGGAATGTGTTCATAACCAAGGTACATGCCCTTGACCGGAATCTAACCTGGGACCCTTTAGTCTACAGGCTGATGCTCTAACCACTGAGCCAAACTGGTTTTGGCTGAAAACAGAACTCTTAAAAGCCAGAGCAAGTGCCAGCGTTTGTCTCTTTACTTTGGGTTCTCTTCTAAATAACTTTTGAGGTGTCGCTCTGCATAATCACACTAAGCATTAAAGAGAGGGACCCTGGGAGGAGGAGAAGAGAGAAATATTTATAGGATATAAAATACGTTCATATATAATTTCTTTTTTTTTTTTTTTTTATCTCATAAAAACAACTTTACTCTGTATTTTTTAGTATCTTTCAGAGATCCTGGCATAATGGTAACACATAATAAGTACTTTATAAGTTCTTTTTTTTTATTATTAATTTTTTATACATGTTTCCCCATGCCCCCCCTCCCTCCCAGGCATACCCCAACCCCCCCAGTGTCTGTGTTCATTGGTTATGCTTATATGCATGCATACAAGTCCCTTGATTGATCTCCCATCTACCCCACCTAACTTTAATCTTCCTGCTATAATTTCAGTCTGTTTGAGGCTTTACTGCCT
>PVJN01009359.1:0-34269 GCA_004026805.1 Lasiurus borealis
CCAAGAGACGTTCTCATGCAAACAGCAAAGGGTTTATTCACCAGCATGCTGGGGCTCACAACATACTCTGAAAGCAGAGCAGAGGCTGAGAGCCCCGAACCAAGTTACAGGGTATTTTTATAGTAGTCTGGAAACAAAGACTTCAAACAAAGACTTCTGAGAACCCGGTGACCTTTACATAAGATTAACGGCACTCTGCCGTTACCATGGGGTTACGATAACAGAATGCGGCTGGTGATTTTCTCTGGGTTACTCCTTTGGGACATCTAGACCATGTCTCCTGTTGCAATTTTCCTACAGGCTGTCTTGTTATACAAGATTATCAGCCTGCACCTGGGTCACGGCACCCTGGGAGTTTTCACTCTGTTCTTAACCCTGAGACTGCAATAACAGGATGTAACTGGGGGATATGATTTTAAGCTGAGCTGTGTTAACTCCAGCCCAATCCTGATTTTTGCAGCCTTACAAGTTGTTCACATTTGATTATGTGCTTAGTTTTAATGACAACGTGAATATTTTCATACTCATTGCACTAACCTTATGTTGATTAAAAAATCAAAGATTCTGTCTGTTGTCATAGCCACTGGCCATATTTTCTATGTAGATATCAATATGCCATTTTCTTCCTTTAATATTAGGCAAATTCTATGAGGTCTTGCTGCATATAATGCATAATATGCATGTAGATTACTTTAGTTCTATTTCACACCGAAGATCTTGAAACACAGAAAAAAAATCCACTGAAATGAAAATGATTAATGTTTCTTAAGTAAAACATTTTATACTTCTTATGCATAAAAATACAGGCTTCAATATTAGTACTAGAAGCCCGGTACACAAAATTCATGCCCGAGTAGTATGCCCCTCAGTCCAGCCTGCACCTTCTCCAATCTGGGACACCTCCAGGGATGTCCAACTGTCCGTTTAGGCCCAATCCCAGTAGGACTGGATCTCACAATCCAGGACTGCTGGCTCCCAAATGCTCACCTGCCTGCCTTCCTGATTGTCCCTAACTGCCCTCCCCTGCAGACCTGGTCACCCCTAACTGTCATCCCCTGTAGACCTGGTCACCTCTCCTGTAGGCCTGGTCCCCTCCAACTGCCCTTCCCTGCTGGCCTGATAGCCCACAACTCCTCTCTTGCCCTGATCACTCACAACTGCCCTCTCCTGATGACCATGTTGTGGCAGCCATCTTGTGTGTTGGAGTGATGGTCAATTTGCATATTACTCTTTCAATTATAGATATAAAAATGTAGATAAAAATAACCCAAATTGTGTACATTAAAGGAAAATATACTGCTTTGAAATCTTGTGCTGCTATTTTTACTCTCCCAGATTATCCCATTTTGATGAGAATTCATTATTGAATCATTAACTGCATTTCATAATGATATTTCATAGATTGATACTAGATAAATGTGTCACAGTTACTATATTCATAATCCTATGACTAGAATTAATAATGACAGAAATAAATCTGACTACTACTTTTTGACCTTTGGGGTAAACATTCAAAATCTTTAATAAAGAAAATTGTGCTATTTTTGATAAAATATCATGTAAAATTTCCATTTATCTTTTAGTTTAATAAAACATCAAGTTTTATAAGAGTTTGTAGAAATGGTTAACAAATGTGTAAGTTTTTTTGCATTTTCTATCATGTTGTCCTTATAGTGTCTCAAAACCTTAATGCATACATAGACTATAGAAAGGTATCAGCATCAGGAATTTCAATTATATGATTAAAACTTTCTTTAACTCTTTAAAATCATTATTTAAAATGCATTTATGGTATTGCAAGCAACAAATGGAAATACCTTGCTGAAGCTATAAATAATACTTGGAAAAATATTCTATTGAATGCTTTGTTTTAGTATGTATACACTCAATGCATTTTTTTCTAATGTTAAGACCACAATATACTAGATTTCAAAATAGATTTCTTTCTATTTTGAAAAGTTAAAACTTTGCTAATTTTAGTTAATATATATGACCAATGTTCACCATAAAATTATTTTGAATGGAAGATAAGTGACTGCTTACATTTTAAACACATTGGAACTATTTTGGAAAGGATTTAGAGCTAGGAAGTAATTAAAATAGTGTATGTGTGAAAGTATGTACATTGTGCTCACAAATGGGGTACCAAGAACACAATAAATGAAGCTATTTTTTATGAATTCTGAGATAGAAAATTTTAGATAATTGATTTTTTTTTAAATATCAAGTACAACCAATACTACAGAGATGGTAATGACTATTTAAAACAGATATTGGAACAATAATTTTAAACAAGCCAAAAATATATATTGGTGAATTATATTCTTATGTGCCAATGAATTATTGACATTTTTACAGTAATATAAAATAAAATGAAAGCAATTGAATAATACAGTATTTATTTACATATTTATATATAACTATAGGTCTAATGCATGAATTCGTGCACAGGTGGGTCCATTGGCCTGGCCACCAATCATGGCCAGTCAGGGCTGTCTAGCCCAGACCCAATCAGGGCTGATAAGGGCTAGCCATCTGGGTGAGGGGCCATGGGAGGCTGGAGGGTCACAGGAGGTTGGCTGTGGGAGCCAATTCACTACCTTGAGCATCTTCCTCTTGGTGGTCAGTGTTAATCCTACCTACCGGACAGTTGTCCAGTTATGATGGTGACTTAGGCTTTTATATAAAATACATAATTTATAAACAATATATTAAGATAGTGCACAAAATTCATGCATGGGGAGGAGGTGTCCTTCAGCCCACCCTGCTCCCTCTCCAACCTGGGACACTTTGAGGGGGAAGGATCCGGACTAAACGGTCAATCAGACATCCATCTCACAATCCAGGACTGCTGGCCCCAACTGCTCACCTGTCTGCCTTCCTGATTGTCCCTAACTGCTTTTGCCTGCCAGCCTGATTACCCCGTAACCACTCCTCTGCCAGTCTGATTGATGTCTAACTGCTCCCCTGCCAGCCTGTTTGCCCCTAACTACCCTCCCCTGCTGGCCTGACCACCCACAACTGCTCTTCTTTGCAGGCCTGGTCCTTGCTAACTGCTCTCCCCTGCTGAGCATCTTGTGGTGTCCATCTTGTGTCCACATGGGGGGCAGGATCTTGTGACCACATGGGGTCAGCCATCTTGTGTGTTGGAGTGATGGTCAATATGCATATTACTGTTTTATTAGATAGGATAGAGGCCTGGTGCATGGGTGGGGGCCAGCTGGTTTGCCCTGAAGGAGGTACTAGATCAGGGTGGGTGTTTCCTTCTGGCATGGGTTAGTCTGGGCAAGAGGCCTGTGGTGGTTTGCAGGCTGGCCAAGCCCCTGGTGACCCAAGGGGAGGCCCTGGTATCTGGGATTTATTTATCTTCTACAGTTGAAACTTTGTAGCCTGGAGCAGAGCCAAGCCTTCTGCTCACACAGCCATTGAAACTTTGTTGCCTTAAGCAGAGGCCTGAAAGGTCAGAGTTTGCAGAAAGGTTGACTTTCTCCATCACCAGGGGCAGCCCAAGCCTCTCTCCTGCTTTTCTGTGGCAGTAGCCATCTTGGTTGTGTTAATTCGCATACTTGCTCTGATTGGCTCGTGGGCATGGTTTGGGGTGTAGCAGAGGTATGGTCAATTTGCCTATTACTCTTTTATTATATAGAATATATTTCTGCATTTTTGGAGCTAACCTATGACTTGCCTTCTTTAGGTACATCAATAAATTCTAATAAGAATTAAAATTTTAAAGTTAATGATGGCTTCATAAAGACTAAATTTATGTAAATATGTAAAGTTTTACCAGGAATTTTGTATTTAATTACTTTTAGAAGCACAAACATTTTAATGGATAAATAAAATGATGCACTTATATGTAGTAGGAATACAGGAGCTACATCTTATAGTTTTCTAGTAGGTGAAAGTGTTGACTGAAGAAATATTGGAGCAGATGTTATTGATATGTAATATTTATACTAATAAAAGCATAATGTGCTAATTAGACCAGACAGTCAAACGACCTTCCAGACAACCTTCCAGATGAAGCAGGTGTTTTGAGGGCCTAGGCAGCCATGTGGCTGCGAGGGCCAAACCCCTTGCACAAATTTCGTGCGTCAGGCCTTTAGTATTATATAAAGAGAAACTTAATTACTTTGGAGAAACATTTATAAAGTATAGGTTTGTGTATAAGTTTGTATGAATTAGACTTTTACAAATAATGTAGGCTCTAACATTGCCCTTTTAAATCACTAGAGAAAGTCTACCTCCCTGTTCACCTTCCATAATATATGTGTATACACATAGGCAGTAGCTCTCAATAAATGCACTTCCATGTTTTTTTAAGGTACAGTGTCTCATCCCTTAAGCACATAGGAAGAAAAATAGGAAAAATAAATAAATAAAAAGTCAATCAGCTGTTATTAATGCAAAGCGAGTACCTTATAAGACTGCATGCTTACTGCTTTCCAACTGAAAGAATCATCTCCGAAGCACTTATTTATAAACTGGAAAGGATGAATGTAATTAAAATAAATTGGCTGGCATGGGTTAATTATCTTTTTCTTACCTTTCTTAATGAATCTTTTCTTAATACAGGTTATAATTTAAGTCAATATGATTCTCTATAGAAATATTCATATGAGAATCAAATTCTGATTAGACGTTATTTACTCATGTCATTTCCAGACCGCTGGATCGCTTTCCACAAATCATTAGTATAGTGCTCCATTATACTCTTCAAAATCCTAGTATAAATAATTCTATTTCTGTCTGTAGACATTGAATCATGAATATGGAATGGCTTCACCTGACTTCACTTGAATTTCACTTAATTTTCAACTCTGTTAGCTGTGAGGTGAGTAGAAAATAATTCAGTTCAAAATTTTAGTACAAGATATGCCTCCATCCTAGGAAGAGAAAAATTGATGTCCTGAATTGAGTTGTGATTTATTTCATAGCTTTATATAAGAGTGATGACATTGGAATCATCTGAATTTTTATCTTTGTATATGTGTCATTCATTATTTATTAACTTCATGATTATCTGTGATATGAAAGACTGGTCAACTTCCTGTACCTTGACTTGAATCAGGGAAAGTTCAAGACAGTAGACCAGTACATCCTCTCTCCCTGTCTCTTTCTCTTTCTAATTTAAATCTAAAGCATACATAGTCAGTTTATTCTTATTATCCTATTCCCTTGAAAGTGGAGATATAAAATGAATGGCTCTCTCATTTTTAATAACAAGCCTTATTTTTGAGAGATACACACACACACACACACACACACACACACACACACACGCACATCTTGACAGAATATTGGTATGTTGTTAGTTCTATTAAATGGTACATGAGTTTCTCACTATTTGCATTTGCCTTTCTGTTGTCAGAAACTTACCCTGCAGCAATGCCCAGACATCTATGCAAAGGTATATATTAAAAAACTATCAACTCATTTTTATTTATAACTAGAGGCTCAGTACACAAAATTCATTCATGGGGTGTTGTCCTTCAGCCCAGCCTACACCCTCTTCAATCTGAGACCTCTGAAGAAATGTCCGACTGCCCATGTAAGTCCGATCCAGATAGGATCAAGCCTAAATGGACAGTTGGACATCCCTCTCATAATCCAGGACTGCTGGTTCTCAACTGTTCACCTGCCTTACTGATTGCACCTAAGTGCTTCTTCCTGCCAGCCCTATAACTTCCTAACCATTCCCCTGACAGCCAGATTGATGCCTAACTGCTCCCTTGCCAGCCTGTTTCCCCCTAACTGCTATTTCCTGCAGGCCTGGGTACCCCTGCTACAACAGCTCTTCCCTGGAGGTCCAATCACCCCAACTTTCCTCCTCTGCCAGCCTGCTCACCTCTAGCTATCCTCTCCTCCAGGGTTGATCACCCTCAACTGCCCTCTCTTGCAGGCCTGGTCCCTCCCAACTTCTCTCCCCTGCTAGGCATCTTCTGGTGTCCATCTTGTGCCCACATGGGGTCAAAATATTTGACCACATGGGGCAGCCATCTTGTTTGTTGGAGTGATGATAAATCTGCATATTAGGTTTTTATTAGATAGGATAGTGAAGATTTGAATAACCTCAATGTTAAGAAAATAGATGACTAGATTATCATATCTACTATAGATAATTTAAAAAGGAAATATATAGTAATCAAATATATCTATAACCTATTCATTGAATAAAGGAAAATTTTCAAAACATTTGTATAGTCAGATTTTAATGATGTAAACACAACCAAAAAAAAAAAAAAATGATGTAAACACAACCAAAAAAGAAAAAAAAAAGTATGGGTTTGTGTGTATGTAATTCTGTCAAATTACATGGAATCTGAGATTGTTTTTTGAATCAATGAAGATAAAAAATATTTCTCCCTGTTTATGTTCCATATTATATTCTTTTTTTTAAGATCCGTATGGAATATTTCTATAGGTAAGCTTTTAAAAACATTTTAATAGGGAATTATATGATTTCTCCCAGTAGATAGCAATATAATAATTGCTGTTCTACCAATTTCAAATTTGACTTACATAACAGAAAATGTTTCTTCTCAAAGATTTAATCATGAATTCAAAGCCTCCAAATATATAACTGCCCTCTTGCTCCTCTTACTAAATTTTTCATTCATACTTAAATGTTCTTAAATATTTCCCAATTAAAACACAAAAATAAAATAAAATTTGAAATGCTTTCTTTTGTCACTTGCTTTGTGTTCTGTGTCTAGACACTCCTAGTACTGCCCTTTTGAGCACAGCTTGTCTCCAAAATGTCAGAATTCAGAGCCTCACATCTACTCAGTTATTCATTCTTATTCACTCTGTGTCTTCATTCAATCTCTCCTTACTGATAGCTCCGCTACATCTCCCAAACAAGTTTTTTCTTATAATCCAAACCTGTTATACAGTTTCTTACTAGATATTTTGCTAGCACCCCAATGCTTCAAATTACAAAATAAATTTAATATCATGAAATATTCTATCTGAAATATGGGAATAAATGAAAAAAAAAAGTCATAAAATCCCAGACCATTCTGAACCTGTCAAGCCAGCAGACATACTATCTCTCAAAGATGTTAAGTCTGTATCTTTCAAGAAATCTCTTAATTTAGGTAATGATCCTTTCTCACTAGAGTTATAAGAAATGATCTCCTAATCATCTCTCCCCCTCTTTCATTTTTAAAGACAGAATGCATGTCTCTAAAATATCCATTCTTCAATTTGAAGCACAGAGGATATTTGTATAAGACAACTTCGATAAACCTATCCTCTGTTTCTATCTTTCTATAATTCAACTCCTTTAATGTTGCTAAAAATTGAAATTTTTATGATTGGCCACCTTTTAGCTCTCCTGTCTCAGAGAGAGGTATGTGTTTGCCCAGGTCCCACTGTATTCTTGTCCTTCAGAATCAGTTCTGAATAAAGTACATTATGAAAATTTC
This sequence comes from Lasiurus borealis, assembly GCA_004026805.1. Lineage (NCBI taxonomy): Eukaryota > Metazoa > Chordata > Mammalia > Chiroptera > Vespertilionidae > Lasiurus > Lasiurus borealis. The sequence goes on from PVJN01009359.1 coordinate 7,431, forward strand.
CTCTGCTTATATTCTAGTACCTCCAATCCTTTCCACTGGAAAACTGTTAATTGAGCCACTCTCCATTGCCAAGTCTTTTCCAAAACAAACCAAGTTAGGCATCAATCACATCAGTCTTGTGTTTCTCTATTTGTAGTATCCCAAATGGCTAATTACTCAATATGTTCTCTATCACAGGCTACCAGACAACAATATATTTGATGGCCCAGAAAAGCTCCCATTACAAAATATTTTGCCTTCTCTGGAAATGAGTCTAAAAGTTATAATATTTCACAGTGTTTGTAAATACATTGTCCTAAATGTTGGCACATTTGTTGTTCTAGAGTTTGCGATATACAACTTCACAAATAGTGCGAGTACCTTAATTTAAGAAAAGTTTAATACTTTACTCCTGTATCTTATAACATTTTTGCACTCATTCATAAGCATAAATAGCATCATATATGTGATATAAACTTAAGATTACACTATTAGTGTATTATTGGTATTATTTTGAACAAACTGTTATCTGTTAGATCAATTGTGATTAAAATACGTTTTTATTTTATTTTAATTTACTTCTTCTTTGACTATTTTATGCAGATCTCTCTCTCTTTTTCTCCCATCTAAAAAAAAATTATTTTAACATTTTTTTACAAGATAAGTTACAGATAACAAATCCCTTCAATTTTTATCTGAGAATCTGTTTGTCATTCATTTTTGCAGGATAATTTCACTGGGTACCAATGTCTAGACTGGGATTTTATTTCTTCTTTCAACATTTAAATATTTCACTCCACTCTCTTCTTACATTGTTTCTGAGAAGATTTGTATGTGATGCTTATTTGTCCCTCTTTACCTAACACATGCTTTTCCCCTGGATTCTTTATAATATTTTTCTTAATTTTGATATTTTTTAAAAAAATATATATGTTATGATGTAATTTTTGTTATGGAATAGTTCTTTGCTTGCTATTCTTAGAACTAACTGTATCAGTGCTTTGGTGTCTGACATTACTTTGGGGAAACTCTCAGTCATTATTATTTCAAATATTTTTTTTTGTTTCTCTTTCCTCTCTTCCTCTGTTGTTCCATTACACAGGTTACACCTTTTATAGTTTTCTCACAGTTCTTGGATTGTTGTTCTGCTTTTCAGTTTTTGAGAATTTATTGACATATTCTTTAGCGCAGATTTTTTTTTCATGACCTGTATCCAGTGTATTAAGGAGACCATAAAAGACATTTTCATTCCCATTAGTACTTTTAATCTCTAGCCTTTATTTTTGTTTCTTCTTTGAATTTACATCTCATTTCTTACATTAACAATTTGTCTTGCATGCTATCTACTATTTCCATTAGACTATGAGCATCTTAATTATAGTTCTCTTAAAGTCCTGGTCTGGTAATTCCAGTATCTTCACCACCTTTGTCCAATTCTATTGCTTAGCCAAGCTCTCTATATAAATTTTGCCATTTGGTATTTCTTGCTTCCACAGGAAGCAGAAGTTTTTTGAAAAAACTAAAGAAAGAGTTTCAGACCAAATGGAGCTATCTTTTCCTTTAGATTACCCCCTATCTCTTAAGTATAGCGGCCATTTTCTGAAGTCCATGCAATCATATGTTTTCCCTTCTTTTGACCAGAAGAGAGTGACTGATCAAGAAACTTCAAGAAATAAAATATAAGCGTACACAATTGGAGAGCACTAAACACAAGAAGAACCTAGCTCAAGGCCAAGAGAGACTCATCCTCAAACTCAACTGTCAGTGAGAAAGTGTGGGAACCTCTTTCCATGTCCTGAATGGTTCAGGGTTCCTGGTTCAGGGTTTGGGTTCTGAAGGAGGCTGCACACACAAAATATGAGAAACTAGAAAACATTAATTTGGCGATACTGGGGGGCCAGGCGGGAGACTTCCTCTAGTGGAAAGGACTGCCACCTACTCTGGCCTTCCTCTCCCTTTTATTAAGGCTTTTGGACACATCCCTAGCCTTTAGGCAGGAAATAACAAAAACAGAAATTAACATAAAACAAACAGATAGAGGCTGCTTCAGCTAACAATGTTTTCATCTAAACAGTGAGTGATTAGCTCTGACCTTTCAGAGCAGTTAAGGTTGACCAGCCTTCTGGCCTCCTGTTTACATCCATTTAGTGAGAACAATGTTTGGTTTCCGACATGGAAGCAATGAGCTCAGTGAGCTAGATGGATGCCAGTAGTGGATATTCACTTGCCATGGAAGGGCTGGTGAACTTCTTTGGATTTCACTTTGATGCTGTGAAGTGTCAAACATTCAGAAACAACAGTAGAAAAATCAATGGATCATGGAAATAGTAATTTGTAAACAATTTATCGTGCACACATCAAAAAAAGACAGTTCGTGAACCGGGAGCACTCAGACCAAAACATGGAATAAGGCTTACAGGCATATTTTAAAAAAGCAGCTTTTACAGTGGGAAGGCAGTGACTATTTCTTCTTTTCAGCGAGTAGCAATGATATTAGAATTGGTTAGTACCAACTTGGGAGATCAGTTTAATTTTTTCTTTTTTAAAAAATATATTTTTATTGATTTCAGAGAGGAAGGGAGAGGGAGTGAAAGAAAGAAACATCAATGATGAAAGAGAATCATTGATTGGATGCCTCCTGCGTGCCCCACACGGAATTGAGCCTACAACCTGGGAATGTGCCCTGGTGGGAAATGGTACTGTGACCTCCTGGTATATAGGTCAATGCTCAACCACTGAGCCATGCTGGCTGGGCTAAGTTTTTATTGTAATTTCTGGAGGCAGAAGCAAGAAATGACCAAGGTCAAGTTAGTCTTGCAAAAAAAAGCTAAATTAAACATTGCTTGTATAATTAAACAAGTTTTGTTTTCTCAAGTAAATGACAAGGCTGGTCTCCATTTGTTTTGGGATTTAACAAAACCCAGAAGCTTTATAGATATATTTTAAATTATGTTTATAAGGCATCCAGTTTTCTATTTTATTAATTGCTTTAGGTACATTCTCTGTGATTTAAATAATTATTTCAACAAAATTTACATATATTTATGTAATAATAATACTGGGAAATACAACATTTTGCAATTAAACATTATTAAACATTTATATTGCACTTGCTCTGGATAGGGAGATTAAATAAAAAAAATACATTAATACAAAAATACAATTTTCAAAAATGCATTTAAAATTCTTGACATTTATTTTTGAAAGTTATTTTAATAGACATGTCTTAAACCATTCTAAATAGGATTAAAGACAGTACTTTTACTTCCCAAATTAAGAAGTATATGCTGTTTTAAGGGTTAAAAATCTTTTTAAAAATAAAATAACTTAGTGGTTTACTTGAGAAACAATTTCTAACATACAAAAATTGATGACAGTAGGTAGAGCTCATTTAAATGCAACTTACATGTTCTTTCGAGCTTTAGTTGCAAAATCGACAGGCAGGATTTTGTACAGAGTAACTGTGCTAATAGAGATACATAAAGACAGGCCAACTTCTCTCAGGGCACACACAGGGAAAATTTGACCACTTTCTTAAGTTGGAGATGAAAGAAGCCAATTATGTTTGATGTCAGTCCTCCGTGGAATCCTAAAGCAACAGGAGGATTCATTTCCTGGCATGCTGCTTTTGCAGCTTATCCTGAGTCTTAGGAAAGGATGATAGGTTTCATGCCCCACAACTATTTGAATAAACAGGATATCCGGAAGGCCATCCTTCATTTAAATAAACTTCAAATTACATAGGATGCCAATATATACACAGCTTCATGTTACTCATATTTATGTGCACTGTTTTGCCCCTTCTCTCTGTGCATTGCTCATGCTTACTAACCCTTAAGTAGTGATTAAAAAATTAAATTTCAGATTTTATTGTATAGTATAAGCAATCACATGTCACAATGTTGTTTGGATTTTTGTGTAACGAATCTCTCTGTGTCTTCATTGCATTACATTTTTAAATATGATATAATTATGTATTTAAATAAATGAGTGCAGTATAATGTAAATATCTTTAAAAATGTCTTACTATATATTAAACTACATTAATAAAGTATTTTTTTACATTTTAAATCTAAGGTTCGATTATGTAATTCTATAAAAAATATATCCATGAACTTACAGATTCTTTTATAGAGATCACTCAGAAAATTACCATTTAGAAATAATAAAATTTTTAAATAATACAATTTTACAGTACTTTATTGTAAAATTAAATGATATAGACTTTTAATATTTTAAAAATAGCACACTCTCAGGGAAAGTACATTCACCTACTTGAACTTGGGCTTCTATTTTATGATTATATTGGTTAATCAATTATAGAAAGGAAATAAATATTTTGTTTTCCTATGAATCTATTTAATTATAATTTTTATTCTGTTAGATCGCCATCCATGTGAGGAATCCCATCTTATCAAATGATTATTTCCCATCTAAATTAAACTCTTTCCTCTAACCTATTTATTTTTCTTCAAATTCTATAACTAACAAGAAAAACATATGTGTGCATTCAGATAAAAAAAAAAGATACAATATGCTTCTGGGAGAGAGGTCATCATATTTCTCTACAACTTTTAAATCTGATCGGGAAGTAATTTTAACCTCATATAAAGACAAATCCCACACACCAGCTGAGGTGCATATCAGTTGTGAGTCATTTTCCTCACTGCCAGAGGCTGTCTTGTGGAGGCAATATGGATGTGATAATAGGAAGGGATGCCACAGTGAACCAAATCTAGTTGTGATACACAAGTGCTGCTCCCAATCTCTTCCTGAATATTCATCCTTTTCCCGTCTAAGTTTGAGAAGAAAATAATGAGGAGAGGCCAGGTAGGAATAAACAAAACAAAAGCATGTGAAGCTGATTATGGATAAACAAAGCACAGACTTTAAGAGAGTCAAGGGGCTCTCAATGAAACTAATTCTGTGGAAGTGCGCTTTCGACATGCATGAGAAGACTTTGAATAATTATACATGTTAGTATTTTTTCTCTCAAGATTTTGAATAAATAAAGCCAATATTACAGGCCACAAATTGAATTAAAAAATACAAAAGAAGTTGTTACTCAAAGGAATATGGTAAAATTTGAACTTTGCTATTTGATCGTTCAGTTTTCATGAATTTTATTTGCTATCCATCAATGCTAAAGATAACTTGTGAGGAAAAGTTATGGGAAATGCTTATTCCTTAAGCATTTTCCATAAAACATTGCTGAGTTCTCCTATGTAATTTGAAATCTATATAAGCACTTTTTACATTATCTCTTTTTACCATTTTTCCCATGGAAAAAAATGAAGGGAAATGAAAAAAGTAATAAAGTCATTTGGATGTAAACATCATTAACTTGAACAAATTAACTTGAAAACATTTGTGGGGCTACATAATATATCACTCAGCTATCTTCCCTCTCCTTGGTTATTCTATTTTCTCCGATTCTATTCCACATTCAATTGTTAACTATGTTTCTTTTACTTTTATTTCTAGTTTAAAAATGCCCCTACCTAATTAAATCTAGGTTCTCAGTTTGATGATATATTTTATAAAGAAACTACATTCATTTGAAGGTAATTCAGTTAGGTAAATTAAAAAAAAATGGTTTTACTTTTGCCAGAGATGAAATATTAGTATCTCTGTGAATTCGTTCCAAAAAACTCTTCTAGGAAGGGTATTACAAGGTACTTAAATATTCAACTAGAGATCCTTTCTTGGTCATCTTTGACTCTAGCTCTCTTCTCTACTTTTTTAAAAATTCTATAATCCCCAGGCTTACTTTGGATCATTGTCTCCTAAGTATGTTCTATTTTTTTTTTTTTTGATATTACATGAGTTTCCTGGATTCATCCCCAACCCCTTCTATGCAGGACATATTTCTCACAAGCCTGGTCACGTAAGACTTGCCTCTACTAGCTTTTTCTTGGCTGGCGATGTGCAGCTGCATTTTCCCCAAAGTGGCAGCATTAAAGTAATTTGTGGCTTGAGTTTCTCGTCTGTCTTTCAATACTTTTTCACACTCAGAATGACCATTCATCCTTATGACTCAGATCCCCACATCTACAATAATAAAAGTGTAATAAGCTAATTAGGTCAGATGTCCTTCTCTCCGGACAAAGCTACAGAGGGTGGGGGCCACAGCAGAGGGAAGCTTCTATGAAAAGGTATTTACCTATTTTTACCTATTTTTTTGTGCATTGGGCCTCTAGTGCTGAGAATAAATAACTAACAGTAAAACTGTGCTCAATTTATCCACAGTTTCAGACTCTGCCTCCTACCTGGAGGAAAAATGCTTGCTTCTATCAAGTCTATTGATTTTTAGAATAAAAGCACTTCATACTTCTGGCTCTATTAGCACTTTTGAACATCTTGTCCAGAGTTGAATTCTCCTCCAAAGATAGTCTAAGAAGAAATTTGTCACATGTTCTCCATTACCTGAATAGACATGTGGGCATAGTTTAGTATGAAATACTACACAGCTGTAAAAATGAAGGCCCTGTTACCATTTGAAACAGCATGGAGAGACGTGGCAAGGATTATGCTAAGCAAAATAAGCCAGTCAGAAAAAGATAAGTATCACATGATCTCACTCATCTGTGGAATCTAATGAATAAAATAAACTGATGAACAAAATAGATGAAGAGACATAAAAGAAAGCATTGAAAGGACTGTAGAATCTCAGAGGGGAGGCACCAGTGGGGTTAGGGGAGGGGAGGGAGATTAACAGAGGAACTATATGTACATATGTGTAGCCCATGGACACAGACAATAGTGTGCTGAAGGCCTGGGAGGGGCAGGTGTGGGATGGAGGGGTTAATAGGGAAAAACAGGGGGTCATCTATAATTCTTTCAACAATAAAGATAGCTGGTCTAGCTATCATAAGATTTTGGTCACTCCAGGATCAGTCTGAATTTTATGATCCTATTAGATACTAATTAATAGTAAGGGCAAACCACTATATGTAATCATAGTGACACAAAGGAATGGATACACTGTATGTTTTAACACCGCTTCAGTAAATTGCCAACTGTGGAATGTTAATAAGTTTTAAACATTTCAACTCAGAATCATTTTTAATATTAAAAATTAAATCTAGAAAATAATTGGGGGAATAATTTTGATGATATATATGTTATGACTTCTATGTTACATCCATGAAAATATTTTTTGTTCAAACTTTTCTTCTGTGAATAAGCAGTTTTAACTCTGTTCTTGAAAGTATTGAGTGAGGGTGACAAGTATATAAATGATAGCATATTTTAAAAATACAACAAAACTGTTTCACTAAAAAATACTGAGTGGGGGAAAAATGAAATGATCATTGTTTCTGAGAGCAAAAATTCAGATGATTTACAGTGTCCCATAAATGACGCTGTTGATTCTATTTATAAGATGTATCTTTAATTCACTTTCTTTATGGCATTTATATCATCTTCTGGTCATAATTTTATAAAGCAATTTTTATGAAAGCTATGAAAAGGTATTTACCTATTTTTTTCCTATCATAAACTTTTGAAAGGTGGGAGCATATACATCATTGAGTTTTATGAAAGAATTCACAGTGGATATTAAAATGTTCCCCATTCAATATGTTGTGGTAAATTCCAAGAGATTGTGTACTTGTATTTTAAAAACTAGTTCACTTTCATATTTAAGCATTTTAAATGTTGCATATACACATTGATTTTAGAAATAAATCAGAAAAAAAAATTGTCCAGACTAAGTGAATGCTATTTTATATATAACTTTTTAATTCTGCTTTTCTTGAGTTTTATGAAGTTCAGCCTTGATAAAGAAAGTTAAAGTTAAGGGAAAAAGTGATATAATCAGTACTGTTTAATTTTCCTGCCTTTCATTTGTTTATATAAAGCATAATATTTTGTTTTCTTTGGATACAAAGTGGTAATTCCTTCTCAATTTATTTCACAGATATTTCAGTTATAGTAAAAATTCAGATAGAAAAGAGTCTTTTCTAAGAAATCCTTCCCCTTTTGTAAAACTACTAGAGGCCCAGTGCACGAAATGTGTACAAGGAGCTCAGTCCTCACAGCCATGGCTGCTTGCCTCGTCCCTTGCAGCCCCAGCTTCATCTGGAAGGTCGTTCATCTATCTGCTCTAATTAGCATATCACCCTTTTATTATTATAGATAAGAACAAGTGAAACATTCTGCAAGGAGCATATGAGAGTTTAAAGAACCCTTTTTTCATCTGGGTCTCTATTATAATGGATGTCTGCAATTGAGAACCAATACCCTTATGGGGGAGGAGGATTGATTGGAAAGAAAGTTAACAACAAAACCAAACAAAAATTATAACATTTTAGATATACATATCTTGAGGGTTTTCAGCTGAGAGCTTGCATCCTACTTCTTAAAGGAAAAAGAATATCTGAGTTTCACTATGCAATTTTTTTATTATTCTTACCCCGCATGGAAAAACAGAGCTTACTTCATCCTATCAAAAATTAAGGCTACATAAAGAAATTCAGAATAACAAAACCTATTTATCTTTGAATAGCAAAGACTTTAAATTAAGAGAAAATATTTGTCAGTCTCAAAAATGACAGCTCCATATTCTTTCACACAAATAAAGGCAGGCCTTAGGCTGCTATTGTCTTTAGGCATCTTGAAGCTAAACCATTATGTAAAGTTTGAGTTTCTTTTAAGTTATGAAAAAGTAATTAAAATCTTTGGGAAATCTAGTAAAATATTTGGAAGAATTCTGCTCCATGAATGTTTTTCTAACTTGTGATATGTTTTTCTAACTTGTGAATGTTTTTCTAACTTGTGATATCTAAAGTAGCAATTATAAAGACCACCTCTTATGAATCTGAGAGAGTGTTTTGTTTTCTTGCTTTTTATTTTTATTTTATAAAATGGAGTAGGGAAAGTCCATCCAGGGTAGCTTAGTGGTTGAGCATTGACTAATGAACCAGGAAGTCATGGTTCCATTCCCATCAGGGCACATGCCTGAGTTTTAGGCTCAAATCCAGTGTGGGATGTGCAGGAGGTAGCCGATCAATGATACTCTTCCATCATTGATGTTTCTATCTCTCTCTCCAACTCCCTTCCTCTCTGAAACCAATAAAAATAGATTTTAAAAAATTTACTAGGGAAACATTGGTTAACAACATTACATATATTTCAGGTGTACAGTACTACAACACATCTTCTGTAAATTGTATTGTGTGCTAACTATTAGTAATTAGCTATTAAAATCACTTACTATAGTGAAAACTGCTTCCTTTTAGGTATTAAGAAAATATAGGATATGCATCTAAAAGATCAAGAAAACATAGCCAAGTTCTTTCTCCCCTTTTGTTAGCTATTTGTGATGAATTTCTTCTATTAAAGTTGATTTTCCCCTATTTATTACAGATAAAGTGTTTAAGAATCTGAGGTTTTATTCTAGAATTAAGCTATATAATCAGGAATTTAAAAAATATACACATGGATATATGTAATATTTTTAAAACAATATGCATCATCAGAGAGAACATACTACCAAGCAACCCAAAATATTTTAAATATTTTTATTTTCTATGTTTATATTATTTTACATAATACTTGCAGTAATTTTAGAAAGTTGCATACCTGACATAGTAATCATGTAATCTCTATATATAAAAGCCTAAGTGACCATTCTGGCAGAATGACTGAACGACTAGTCGACTGGAGCATGGAGGTTGGGCCAAGACCTCCCCTGCTTCTGTGTCTACCTTGGCCTCATGGCCCACAGTTTCTTTCAAGGTGCACAAATTCGTGCACCTTGTCCATGATAAAATGCTTTGGGACTCTAGAATAGCTTTATTATCTGTCTTATAAAAAGCTTTTCATCCTGAAAGCATCTGAAGAATCAAAGGAGGACAAAATCAAAGGTGGGAGTGGGACGGCTGCAGAGAGTTGAATTTAGAATTATGGCTCAGAGAATTTTGCACAAACACAGATATTATCTGAGTGCTGCACTATTTCATCTTTATCTCCAAGTGTTTTGTTTTGTAAAGGTCTATGTGTGAATGTTTGTCTATTATCTGTTGTCCAGATTTTTGCAAAATGCAAATATTCAATCACCCCATCGATTTAGGAATTTAGGTGTGATGTTCCTACATAACCCCACAGTAATTATTTGTCTTTCTGAGTGAATACTTCATACTTCACTGTCTTTGTTCTTGGACTACACAGAATACAGAAAGCACAAGGAAGTGATAAAGCTATTTTCTCCCCTTCTTCCTTTCTGTGCCGTAGTCAGTCAGTTCAGTGTGTGACGGCTGAGGCTCCATGCCGAGGGCAGCCAGGGGACACACAGATCAGAAAGCCCAGTTTGCAAGAAGCTGTCTTCGTTGACTCTCTCTTGTGTTCGTCTCTGTTTGTTAAGTTATAAAGAATAAGGCTCACACTTGAAATAAACACTGATAAATTTTTCTATTTATATACTTGCTTATAAAACCTATGTATTTCACATTTTAAAAAAAATATATTTTATTGATTTTTTACAGAGAGGAAGGGAGGGGGATAGAAAGTCAGAAACATCGATGAGAAAGAGACATCGGTCAGCCGCCTCCTGCACGACCCCTACTGGGGATGTGCCCACAACCAAGATAGAAGCCCTTAACCAGAATCGAACCTTACAGTCCACAGGCCGACACTCTATCCACTGAGCCAAACCAGTCTTGGCTATTTCACATTTTTATTTAAATATACTTTTAGGCCCTCAATCTAGGACTATAATATTCAACTAGATTATATACATGTAGTGGTCTGTTTCCATTTCTTAAATGGCATCAGAAAACTGTAGAAATGAAAAATGTCTTCTGTTCCATTATGCTGATTACTGAAGTTCTAGCATTGACATGTAATGATATGTTGGAAGATGAGTGGTTCTACTTCCTCGCTGCCACGTGTATGTATATTTTCCCTCAGCCATGGAAGATAGTCCAGCCTAACAAGGGAATCCAACTCTCAAAGCGGCTACAAATTCCTACTGTTGTCCTTCCACCCAACTCTCCCTCTCTTCAACTAACTTCAGTACAGGGATGGGCAAATGTAGGCTGACCGACCAGCCATCATTACCTAAAAGATAAATCATAAGTAAGGATACAGAATAGTTCCAGTTGATAGAAGCTTTAGTAAATGCTGCTGCTGTTTCAAATAAAATAGAACAATCTATTCAGAGTTCTGCTCTTAATTTGACAATTCCAATATCATTTTTTTCTTTTATTCAGCGGATTTTGTTCCATAAGCTTTAAATCAGAATTGCTCCCTCTCTTCTTATATTCAGTTGAGCCTATTTGTGTCATCTCAGTTTTTGCCAAAAGATGGCTGTGGGATTACCATTGGAACCACTTCCTATCAAATTGCTGTTCTAATTACCTTCTTAAATATGCAGGGGAATTAGCAGAACAATGTCCATAAATTGTAGATCAATGCTTAGTGTCTAACAAACATTAACTATCACAGCTTCCCTCTACATCTGTCTTATCTTTCTCCTCTACAGTCTAATTACTGGCAACAAGAAGAAATGGGTTGTTCAAACATTAAAATCCACAGTCTTCACTTTTACACAATGTCTTTCCAATCCCTAGACATTAATGCGATCCTTAGAGTATGTGTGTGTGAAGAATATCCCTTTCCTGTGCACTCTGCCAAATCTTTATGTCTGCTTTCCACTATCTTCCAAATTACTCCTCCAGACACACACATGCTAATTCTGTCTCTCACTACATGCACACACATACTCTCTCCCAAAGTGCCACAGTTTCTCCTTGAATACTTGAGAAAACTTTCACAAATTGCAGTAAGTAGTACTGAATGCATACTGTGTTCTAGACACTGTTCAATGTGCTTTAAATACAGCAATGAAGGTCATAGTATCCCAGCCAGTTTGGCTCATTGCATAGAGCATCAGCTTTCGGACCAAAGGGTTCTAGGTTTGATTTTGTTCAAGGGCAGGCACTTTGATTTCAGGCTCCTTCCTGGCCTGAGCCTTGGTCTAGGCTGATGCAGTAGGCAACCAATCGATGTGTTTCTCTAACATCGATATTTCTTCTTTCTGTCTTTGCCTCTCTCTTCCACTCTATAAAAATCAATGGAAAAATATCCTCAGTGAGGAATAATAAAAAGGTAATAGTCAAATATATTTTTTTAATCAAATGTATGTCACATTCTGGAGATCTAATACAGATAATAAACATAACAAAGGAAATTATACAGTATGTGAGAAGACAATCCTATCTAATAAAAAAGTAATATGAAAATTGAACATACCTCCACTACATCCACAGAGCCATGCCCAATAACCAATCAGGAACAGGTATGCAAATTAACCAAATAAGATGGCTATGGCCACAGAGAGAGCAGGAAGGAGGCTTGGGTTGCCCCAGAGATGGAGGAAGCCAAGCTTTCCACCTGCCCTGGCCTGCCTTGGCCTCCACTCAAGGCTACAAAGTTTCAATTATAGAAGATAAATAAATCCCAAATACCAGGCCTTTGCTTGGGTCATCAGAGGGTGTGGACAGCCTGAAACCAACACAGGCCCCTCACTCAGGCTGCCCCAGATCCAAGGGAACCCCACCCCCCTGATCTGGGATACTCTTCAAGGCAAACCAGCCAGCCCCAACCCATGCACCAGGCCTCTATCCTATCTAACAAAAGAGCAATATGCAGATTGACCATCACTCCAACACACAAGATGACTGCTCCCATAGGGACAAAAGATGGCCACCACAAGGTGGCCAGCAAGGGATGGTAGTTGGGAGGGGCCAGGCCAGCAGAGGAGGGAAGTTGTGGGTGACCGGGCCTGCAGGGAAAGGCAATTAGGAGCAAACAAGCTGGCAGGGGATTGGTTAGGGGGTGATCAACTTGGGAGGCAGAATCGGTTAGGAGCAGTCAGGAAGGCAGGCAGGCAAGCAGATGGAAGCCAGCAGTCCTGGATTGTGAGAGGGATATCAGACTGCCTGTTTTTGTCCAATCCCCTGGGATTGGGCCTGTATGGACAGTCAAACATCCCTAGAGGAGTCTCAGATTGGAGAGGTTGCAGGCTAGGCTGAAGGAGAACCCCCAACAGTACACACATTTTGTGCCTCTAGTTCAATCTAATAAAAGAGTAATATACAAATTGACCATACCTCCTCTATACCCACAAACCATGCCCACCAGCCAATCAAGAATGAGTATGAAAATTACCCCAACCAAGATGGCTTTAACCATGAAGAGACCAGGAGGATTGGGTTTTCCTAGCAGTAAAGGAATCCAAGCTTTCCAACGGCCTTGGCAGGCCCAGGCCTCCATTCAAGGCTGCAAAGTTTCAATTATAGAAGATAAATAAATCCCAACAAAAATGGCAGCAGCCATGGAGTTGGATAGAGCAGGATGCTTGAGTTGTCCCCAGTGATGGAGGGACCCAAGCTTTCTGCCTGCCCTGGCCTGCCTTGGCCTCTGCTCAAGGCTACAGAGTTTTAGTTATAGAAGATAAATAAATCTCAAATACCAGGCCTCCACTTGGGTCATCAGAGGGTGTGGCCAGCTTTAAAACCAACAGAGGCCTCACACCTAGGCTTTCCCCTGCCCCAAGAGAACCCTTACCCTGATATGGGACACCCTTCAGAAAAAACTAGTGGGCCCCCACCAATGCACCAGGCTTCTACCCTATCCAATCCTACATAATAAAAGAATAATATGCAAATTGACTGTCACTCCAACACACAAGGTGGCTGCCCTCATGTGGTCAAAGATGACTGCCCCCATGTGGAACAGAAGATGGCCACCACAAGATGGCCAGCAGGGGAGGGCATTTGGGGATGATCAAGCCTGCAGGGAGAGCAGTTAGGGGTGACCAGGCCTGCAAGGGAGGGCAGTTAGGGGCAATCAGGTTGCCAGGGGAGCAGTTAGCAATCAATTAGGCTGGCAGGGCAGTGGTTAGGGGGTGATCAGGCTGGCAGGCAGAAGCAGTTGGGAGCAATCAGGAAGGCAGGAAGGAGAGCAATTGGGATCCAGCAGTTCTGGATTGTGAGAGAGATATCCAACTGCCCATTTGGGCTTGATCCTAAATGGGCAGTTGGACATCCCTTGAGGTGTCCCTGTTTGGAGAGGGTGCAGACCTGGCTTAGGGGCCCCTCCATCCCCCTCGTGCAAGAATTTCATGCACCAGGCCTCTATTATATATTATAAAAGTTGTTAACTAGGGTATAACACTGGCTTGGTAATTTTAAAGAAGCAGGTCTAGGCCAGCTAGTGTAGCTTAGTTGTTGAGTGTGGACCTATGAACCAGGAGGCCACAGTTTGATTTCTATTCAGGGCATATGATTCCCAGTAGGGGGATGTGCAGGAGGCAGCAGTTTAATGATTCTCTCTCATCACTGATGTTTCTCTCTCTCCCTTTCCATTCCTCTTTGGCATCAATAAAAATATACTTTAAAAAAGAGGCAGATCTAGTATATCTTAGAAAAGTCTGAACACAACTGGAAGGATTTGCCGAGACTGGTTTGGCTCAGTGGATAGAGCGTTGACCTGCGGACTGAAAGGTCCCAGGTTCAATTCCGGTTGGGGGCATGTACTTTGCTTGTGGGCACAACTCCAGTAGGGGGCGTGCAGGAGGTGGCTGATTGATGTCTCTCATGGATGTTTCTGACTTTCTATCCCTCTCCCTTCCTCTCTGTGAAAAATCAATAAAATATATTAAAAAAAACCTGGAAGGATTTAAGAAGAGGTATACATGAAGATATGAAGTGGTACGAATTTTCAGTTAGAGGGAAAGCTGAAGCAAACAGTAGTTGTACATGAGAAACAGCAAACGGTCAGTGAGACAGCGTGGGCAGAGGCAGACAATAGAAGATATGATGTCAGAACAGGAATGGGAGGTTAAATTGCCTGAGCCTTCTGTATACTATAAAAGCTTTGACTTGATTTTTTTTTAGTTCAGAGCATTTTGCAGTGGGGAGATAACTGATTTTTAGGTTCCCAGAATTCCTTTGGCAACTGTACTGAGAAGAGATAGATAAAAGGGAGAAAGAATCACAGCAGTGGAATTATTCAGAAGAAAGAAATTTACCTAGGGAACCTGGAATCTGGGCTGTGGGCCAGATAGAAGATGAGGGGAAGGAAAAGTAATATAGACTGTCGATTATCAAACAGAGCTGTTTTTATTCTTGTGTGTACATGTGTTGAGAGTATCACACACAAACTGATGCCTCTCATATGAACACAGCTCATCACCTGAATAGGGAGGCATATTTACATGAGATTTCCCACTGATAGATTCCATCATAATCGGCACTACTCACCAGAAGCATAAAAAGTACCCAAGAATTCTATGAGCCTTATTGAATGGCCCCAATGGACTCCAAGTTTTTCACTGGGCCTGTCCATTCATAAAAAGTCAAACACAGAATAGGGTTTCTCACAATTATGATCAGCTATATCCCTGTTAGGTATTCCCTTTCAGAATAGTCTTTATTATTATTATTTTGATAATTGTTTACTCACACTCATTCCTTCAGATATTTTAGGATAAGTTACACAAGAACATCCACAATTATATCCTTTAAAATGTAGTCCAAAAAAACAAGACAAAATTGTTAAATTAATTCAACCTTCCTAGGATATTTTGGGGAAGGGAATTGTTTCTACTTACCATTACAATTCTGAGTGCTGAAGGAAAAAAAAAATAGAGCCATGCATACTAAGGAACTGGGCCACTGAATCTATATGGACATTTAGGATGATTTAGGATCTTTTTTTCTGAGGCTATCTTTTCTGCTGGCCCTTGGGTTTATAAAGCAACCATAGTCAACTCTGAAATCAATTGTGTCAATGTCTTTCCCTAAAGTATCTGCCAAGATCCAGACATACATATGGAAAGTAAAGAAAAAGTTCATACTTACTTTGGGTATACATTATAAGATGCTTTGAAGCTTACTAGTTTAGCAATTATAGCCAAGGTATTGTTCATTGTTGTTCATTTGGCTACTTGTGTCTCTTGGAATGAAGAAGGGGTAAATAACTTTTAATCTCAAAATTATAACACAAGTAAGCAGTTTTAATTCACTCATACACACGAAATGATGAAGTCTTGCTACCTTAGTGTCACCTATGTCAAAAAGCAATAATTGGGTGGCTCAGATGTTGGGCAAGCATGACTAAGGGGAAATGCTAGAGATATTGCAAGAAAGTAAGGAGAATGGAGTAAAGAGGGAAGAGTAGAATAATCTTGATATGGTGGGGGGAAGGGATGTATTACAAGAACTCAAATGCCCTAGTTTGCTTATCTCTCATGAAAAACATAATCCAGATTAGGTTTATTGTATTTTATTGCATGTATGATTGGTTTTTAATGTAATTTTAAGGATACTAGTATAGGAAATGTATTATTTTTTTTTAGCCAGATTCAGTTCTATCTAACACAGAACTCATGGTATCATTTGATCATAACCATATTTGTTCCTGTTAAAAGAATTTCACTAGATCTGTATGCTAAAATAATGGGATTAAAGTATAAGAATTTCCCTTCTCTCTAAAGGTAGTCAGGGTTGAAAAGCCATTTCAAACCTTGTTGAATCCGTGAAGCAGACAATGAGTTCATTTTAATATAATTCCTTTTCTACTTTTCATCGAGCCAAACGTGTACTTGATTTGGAATAGCACTGAACGTATGAGGGCGAAGGCAGGAGATGGGCCACAGGCATGACATGCGCAATGCTCACCCTTAATCACCGGAGGAGAGGAGAGGCTAATGGTCACAGGATGGATGCGTTTCTGAAGCTTCTTTCTGAAAATTCTATTTCTGAAAACGATTTCTGGGAAAGAGCTGTTACGAGGAGGTGGAGGAGGAGATTTTCTTCACTTAGAGGAAAGGCTGACACTTGCCCCGGTAATTCAGTGATGTCTCAATTTCCTTTGAACGACACAATGTGTCATGAATCTCCCCTGCTTAAGGACTGTGAGCCTAAATGGAAACTCAAGAAGAGGGAATTTTGCTGTTGATATTTGTCTGTTTGCTTGATTTGCTTTGTATTGATTTTAGGAATAGTCATAGAACAATTCAGATGTCAGGAGGTTTTTTTTTACTTTGAAGAATAGAGGCATATTATATTCTTCTAACTCTTTTGGCAAATATAAACTAGATTATATTTTTCCTTCATAATTTAAAATATTTACCAGTGTCCAATCTTCAACTCTTCATTAGTAATGGCGCATATCAGGGTTATTATCCAACAAATCAAATAAATTACAGTGAGACAAAGTGAATGTCCATATAATAGGATGGTCATTTGATAACTAAGGATTGTTACATGTAGTGGGAATTACTTACTATGGATAATATACATAAATCAAAGATAACAATAAAAAGGGAAAATACATTTCCCTATGAATTTTAAAGACTATATTAGAAAACTAAAAGGGAACAATGATAAATATTATATATATATATATGACTAGAGCAGTGTTCTCAACCTTCCTAATGCCACAACCCTTTAATACAGTTCTTTATGTTGTGGTGATCCCCAACCATAAAATTATTTTTGTCGCTACTTCATAACTGTAATTTGCTACTGTTATGAATTTTAATGTAAATATCTGTGTTTTCGGATGGTCTTAGGAGACCCTGCTAGCTGTTCGTGACCCACAGGTTGAGAACCGCTGGACTATAGGCTTAGTGCACAGAAATTCGTGCACTGGGCGGGTCCCTCAGCCCTGTCCGCTCCTTCTCACAGTCTGGCACCCTCAGAAGTCCTACTGACAGCTTAGGCCCCTTTCCCAAGGGAGCGGGCCTAAACCGCAGTCTGGCCACCCTCTGTGGGAGGAGACCGGACCCATCAGGGAAAGATGCCGCCCCATCACTCCGCTGCTGCTGTCACTGCCAGGCACTGTGGCTGCCGGGCCCTCCTCGGCCTGACCCGTGTAGCTGCTGTGGCTTTGTCCGGAAGGATGTCAGGAAAACGTCCAGTCTATCTGGTCTAATTAGCATACTACCTTTTAATTAGTGTAGAGCATATCCATACTACATGATGACTTAATAATATACCAAATCATCTTATTTTTGGAAACATATCATAATTTTTATTTCTTAATGGGATACAATAGAAAACTTTTTAATATACAGGTGTTTATAATGATTCTCTCCTTGAGCAAATCTGGTCAGGCTTCTCTGAGCCCTCGGCATGACTAGGACTCAAGACATTAACAAATACTAACCTAGTTTCTATCAGCTCAAGTTTGTATTTCTGGAATGAGAAACTAGAGGCAAAAGGCAATGCAAACATTGCTATATATATATATATATATATATATATATATATTTGAGTGATCAGATTATTATGCATTCAGAGATCATACACACTGAGTGGCCATATTATTTTGACCACCTGGCATTTGTAGGCAAATCAACCTTACACTGCATCATTTGGGATATGGAAGCCGAAGGCCTGTTTGAACACCTTTACTGTCTGTAGTTACCAAGATAAAACATCTCCAATTCGCACAGGAACACAAGGATTGGACAGTTGAGCATAGGAAAAAGGACATGTGGTCCGATGAATCACGTTTCCAGTTGCATCATGCAGATGGCAGAGTGAGAATTTCACAGAAACAGCATGAAAGCATGCACCCCATGTGCATGAGTACAACCTTTCAAGTTGGTGGGGGCAGCGTTATGGTTTGGGGCATGTTTTCCTGGCATGACTTGGGACCTTTAATTTGTGTGGAACAATGTCTGAATAGCACAACATACCTAAGTATCATTGTTGAGCAAGTTCATCCTATCATGTTGATGGCATATCCCAATGGAGATGGCTTCTTCCAACAAGACTGCGCCATGGCACGGTGCTTGTATTGTGCAGGGGTGGTTTCAAAAACACAAGGGAGACTTCACCTTGCTTAGGTGGCCCCCACAATCACCAGATCTCAATCCAGTGCTATTCATCAGGCCTGGTGTCAGATTCCTCGCATCACCTTTCATTATCTCCTGGAGTCAATGCCAAGAAGAATCACCTCAGTATTGAAGGCACAAGGTGGCCCAACAAAGTACTGATGGGGTGGTCATAATAATGTGGCCACTCAGTATGCATGTGTATGTATGTGTTTGTATGTGTGTGTGTATATGTGTGTATATATATATACATATATATATATATATACATATATATACATATACATATATATATACATATATATATATATATTAATAATACAAGTATAATATGCAAATAGACCCAAACTGCTAAACAGCGGAATGACTATCCAGACAATCATGCTACGACATGGCGGGTATGATATGATTGGTTAGAGGCCCCTCCCCCACCATCTCCCCACAATCGCCCTATAGAGGGAGGCCCAGGGCACTGGCCAGGGATCAATTGAAGGAGAAGGGGGTGTGGTGGTGCCCAGACTGGGAATTAAACCCTGACTTTCTGGTTTATAGGTTAATGATAACCATCAATCTACACAGGCTGGACAAGGGAATTATGAGATTTTGATAATGAAAAGGTGTTTTGTCAAGAAGGAAATGGTGTCATCATTAATCTTAAAAATTTACTAGATAATGCATGTCTCTAATGCAATTCTCCAAGAAAAAAAAATTTGTGTAGACAAATTTATTTTCCACACATGTGGCATATTCACAGTTCCAACATTAACTTCTTGTCAGAGATGTTTTCTATCTGAGCCGAATTTCACAGGATATGAGTTGTGGACCATTGAACTAGGGTAACATCCTTCACTCTATCCCCCCTAAGTTCTTGCTATGATTTGAACCTCTTTTTTGGCAAAGGAGGCACACAGTGTGGAGGAAAGGGACTTTCAGTCTGGATTCAAACTTGTTGATTTCATCAATGTGTAGTCTTACTATTTCCAAGACTGCTGGCAGAAGGATAGAAATTGTCCTCCAGGGTCACTGGATATTCTGAAAGGTATAACCATTGATAATTTGGAGAGAAACCCCCAAATTTGGATACCAGATAGGCTTCTGATAGCCTCTCTAAATAACATACTCCTGTTAGATGCAATCATCAAAATCATAGCTTAAGAGTATAAGAGTAGAATAATATATTTTCCCCATTACTACTTTAAATTCAAATAGGTTTTTTAAAAAGTACTGTCCCAATTTATCTTTCTTGACTTTAATTTGAACTTGGAAAGGGGAAGTTTTATCAGATTGAAAATTTAGGAAGAAGTAATAGGACATTTTCAACCCCATATCTACTTACTTTCTCTTTAGAATTTATTAGCCACAGTATGTATAGGTTCTAAAATTACCTTTACACACTCCAACATTGAAGGAAGATAAACTCCAAACCATCACCCACAATAATCAATACTAATAGAAGAGTAATATGCTAATTAGACCAGGAGACCTCCTGGATGTCCTTCTGGACAAAGCCATGGTGGTGGACAATGGCGGGGGAGGGACAGTTGGGGGTGAGCAGGCCAGCAGGGAGGGAAGTTGGGGGTGAGCAGGCTGATGTGGAGAGCAGTTAAGGAAATCAGGTTGGCAGTAGGAGCAATTAGGGGTGATCAAGATGGAAAAGGATAGCCGTTGGGAGCGATCAGGCCAGCAGGCAGGTGAGCGGTTAGGAGCCAGTGGTCCTGGATTGTGAGAGGGATGTCTGACTGCTGGTTCAGGGTGCAGGCTGGGCTGAGGAACACACCCTGTGCACTGCTCCACTAGGTATAGATTAAACACCTGAATATGGTATTTAGTGTCATCAACCTCATTTTAAATATAGACTTAGAATTTATTTTTTCCTATTAGCAATAAGAGTGCTATTTCTTTCTCTTTTCTATTTTTACGATTTCCATCCAAAATTCATCAGAGACCAGGTAGAGGATATATGATACATGTACAAGATATATCCCCAATTCCCACCTTGAAAACAGAATGTTTATTATATAAAGGTTGGCTCTGGTACATATATTATTGCTGTAGTTCAATAGAAGTAAAATATATTTTTCCTACTTTCTATTCTACTTAGTCATGTTTACTTATTTTTGCTTCTTCAAACAAATTTATTTTATAAAAATGATTTTGGTACTTAAAACATATTTCTGTATTTTTCAAATTTTTTATGATGATAATCTCCTATTAGCTACTATTATCAGATGATGATTTCTCTACCATTTTTGAAAATATATAAAAATATCCACTACATGTAACTAACGTGTTTTAATCCCCCTAGCCCTGTGGTTGGCAAACTGTGGCTCCCGAGGTTGTTAGCTCACAGAAATTCATGGGATGCTAAATCTGGAAGACCACAGGATAAACAGAAACTGGAGCTACAGTCAAAACCATGCAACAGAAACTGCAGAGAATGTGGTTTCTGTAAAACAAAAACACAAAAAAATACAGCACAGCTCTCACTGTAGCTTCTGTGGCCAGCATGAAACAAATACTTATTTTTTTCTCCTGGGAAACATAATTTCCACTTGTTCTGCATCTTTGTCTTTAGCTCCTGCTTCATAGGGATTTTCGGTGGGTTGATGTTATGTGACATGTTCAGACATTAGATGGGACATAGGTATATTGAACAGTTTCCTTCAGTTTATGCTGCAACACGTGTACCGTACCAATTTTAACAAGGTAATATATTTCTTATTTATTTTCCATGTCAGCTTTATGTGAACTGAGGTCCCACTTCTTATGTGTCCTCCTGCCAGGACCGAGGGGGCAAGGGCAGAGTGATGTGTTGTCCATGAATGCTCCCGCTCTGACTTTGTACACAATCACTTCTGTTCACATTTCCCTGATGGAAGCAAGTGACTTGGCCAAGTATGATGTTAATGGAGCAGAAAATTAAACTCCTACCATAAAGAGTCACTTAAAATAACTTGGCAAAAGGCAAAAATGTAAAATCTTTTTTTTTTTTATAGTGAAAGCAGTGGATAATTATAGTGAAGGCAGTGGATAGTGAAGGATAATTGAAATACTAATAAAACCTACCAAATTACTGTATTTTTTCTTCTATAGTGTGAAGTGAGGTTCATCAATTTATTTTTTATAGAAATTTACCAAATACAGGAACAAAGTTTTATATGCTTGGCAGGCACATTATAGTAATTGTTCACTATAATTTTAAAGAGGATGGTATTTTAATTTTTTCTCTCTCTTTTGGATACCTCTAGAACTATTAATCACAAAGGCAGCATCTCCAGAGGACAACAAACTGATAGTTTCTACCTGTTCAGATAATACTTTATTACGCATGATCACGATTACCTATTAGTAATATTTCATTTTTAGATGTTTTATGGAAGTACCCCCAAGGGTTTGGCAAATAGTTGCTCAGTGCTACAAAAGATGTCTAATTAGAAGTCTCCTTATATATAAAAACGCTGGGCCCATCGCATCTGCAACAACAGGAGACTTGATCGTTCACCTATGCTGTGAGCTGTGCATACAGCAGGCTCTGGTGGGTGGGGACTTGTGGCAGCGGAGACAGAAACACGGTAGGTGAGGCCTGCACTCACACTCACAACCACAGATATACATAGCGCCCACCAACTCACAGCTTTTTCTCCCTTTCTTTTCTTCCCTCCCAACTAGTTCTCAGAATCTCTCTCAGAATGAGGAAGCAAAACAGACTGGGCCTGAAGAGGCCTGGATGGAAGGGAGAGCTGACAGAGGGTGGAGCGGGCCCCTACTGGCCCTTCCCCCTCCCAACTGGAAAAGAGGAAAAGGGACACAGGGAGGCAGGGAGGCCTGGAAGACTACTGAGAAAAACAAAGACAGAGACTGGGTGAGATCAGGCTGGCAGGGGAAGGCAGTAGGGGATGAGATCAGGCAGGCAGGGGAGCTCAGTTGGGGGTGGTCAGGCAGGCAGAAAGGTTAGGGGCAATCAGGCAGGAGTGCAGAAGGATTAGGGGCATTCAGGCAGGTAGGCATATAGATGTTTAATTACTTTAAACATTAGAAAAACTTTTAAAAAGTTTGATTAGAAAAACATTAAAATTGTTTAATTAATATGTTAATAGACATTTAATTACTTTAAACATTAGAAAAACTTTAAAAATGGACTCAGACTGTGTGAGGGATGTCCCACAGAAATCTAGGCCTAAACCAGCAGTCAGACATCCCCCAAGGAGTCTCCGGTTCAAGAGGATGCAGGCTGGGCTGAGGGAATTGCCCCCCTACCCCATGCATGAATTTCATGAATTTCATGCACACTGCTACTAGTATTAGATATAATCTGATTTTAAAATGTAGTCTAAGTATAGATCATCTTTATGACTGAAGTTGAAATGATAGTAGACTGTTTAAAAAACTGGCAGAATTTCTTGATTAGAATATCCAAGTAATTATGATCATGCTACTATTGTTAATTATTTTGGGAATAATTATATATTTTTTTCTGAAATTTACCAATACATTCTAATAGAAAATGGTCAAGAAACTGAGTGTCATTTAGAGGAAACGCAATAAAATTTCATCGAACTTGGTTCTTCCAAAAGAGAAGATCTATCCTATAAAAATTATCTGATTTGCTTTCCCCCAATAGAAATTATATAGAAAGAGAGTTTTTAATATTCTCAGACAAATTATCAGCCAGAATACCTCCTGTCTAGATTGGAAAACTGGTAAGTGAATAACACAAGTGATTTTAGGAGTAAAATTAAAATATTTTTATGTTGTTGATGAAGTTCTAAAATTTTGGTTTTCCAATTTGACCTTACAATTTAATAATAAAAGCACAAGAACACTTTGTATCATGGGAAAATATAATTTAAAAAGGTTATTAAAAACTAGTTTAGTTTTAATTTGAAAATTATTTTTAAAAATTAAATATTGTAAAATAATCACCCTGGAAAATCTCAAAATTATTATTTTTTCCAGTGGAGGACAGTATAATATAAGCTAATTTGCTTCCAAATACTTTAACATATAAAATAAAGTGGAGGAAATTTAAGCAGCATTGAAGTAATGCACAAAGAGGCAATTTAGCAGAACAAAAAAAAGCAAGCCACAGCATATTTAACTGCAAAAACTTTTATTTCAAATAATGAGGAATTAACTATTCAATAATCGCCACTGGATTAATTTGTTGACTACTTGGGGGAGGGAGGGGCTCAAAAGCAGGAAAAATATAGGTAGAAAGTCATAAAGAAAAAAAAAAAAAAACACAAGATCACCAAACACAAAAACTAAACTTGTCAGCCAGGATCCTGCTGGAGGAGAAAAAGCACACCAGTGAAGGGAACAGAAAATTGTATTTAAAATCAATTTTGTCTACCGAAAGGTCAACAGAGAACATTAAGGAATACAGAAGTTGAAATCTCACAAGGTGATTACTATTTCTATGGCTGACAGAGAATGAAGAGGATTAGGATTAGAAATTCAAGGCAGGGCACCAACTCAACACTGACCTCGGGTACAGGAGGAAAGGAATGGTGGCCAAAGGCACAAGCTGGCTGCCTGGGACCAGGAAGCGTGATGGAGTGTGATGCAAGAGGCAGCTGGCCTGTGGGAGAAGTCACGACGTGATGGTGGAGACAGAGCCGCAGGAGTGTAGGAGCTGCTTACTGTTGGCTGGTAAAGATATTTGCCAATAGGTGCCAGCCATAGCTTATCCATCAGGGCTATTATGGAGAAGATTACCAGCTCTGCACCCTCCACATCTGTCCCAGCGTAGTCCCAGGTTATTGTGTAGAAAACCTGCCCCTTTCGAGAAATGTCTTTTCCTCTCAGGGCTTACAGTGTGTCCTTCCAGCACCCTCTATTGGTGAAGCCAAACATCCAGCCAGCTGGCTAAGGAAAAGATGTCTACAAAATTCATCCTTCATGTTTCCGTATGAGTCTTAACAGTTTGCAAACACTGGAAATCATGTCAAGAGTGAAAACTTGAAATTATTTATTACAAATTGTTTAATTAATATGTTAATAGATGTTTAATTACTTTAAACATTAGAAAAACATTAAACATGGGCATTTGTGATTGTCATTTGAAAAATTATATCACAGAATTTATTTAGAGCCTGAGGAAAAATGGGATTGGACATGTAAGTTTCTAAAGTTCAAATGGTACAGAAATTTTATAACAAAATTTAAAGCATGACTATTATTTGAATCAGCCATTCTGTTTTTAAGAATGCATTCCAAAGAATTAAGCATACATGTGTGCAAAGGTACATGCATAAACTATTTTCAGGGATTATGCATTTGATTATCTTTATATTAAAAATAACATAGGTAGCAAGTGGGGGTTGGGTAAAAAAAACACGTGTAACACGTGTGTGTGCTCTGGAAGATGATGTATGTGTGTATGTATATATATATATATATATATATATATGTGTGTGTGTGTGTATATATATATATATATATATATATATATATATATATATATACATATTAACAAGCAAGGAAAAAAGTCGAGAAAAAAATAATAACAATGGCCAGATGAATAAAGATGAAGTTGGCAGGCCTGTGTCGTTCAATGGTTGAGTGTCAAGCCAGGAACCAAGAGATCAAGGGTTTGATTCCTGGTGAGGGTACATGCCCAGATTGCAGGCTTAATTTCCTGTGGGAGATGTGCAGGAGGCAGCCAATCGATGATGTTTCGATGATGTTTCTCTCTCATCTATATTTCTATCTCTCTAACCCTCTTCCTTCTTCCTTCTTCAAAAAATCAATAAAATATATTAAAAAGATAAAGTATATTGTTGAAATAAAAAGTATGCATATATAAGTTTGTAGAGTAAGGTAGGGGAAACTTGTTGTGCTTGACAGCCATTTTGTAGTAAGCTCCAGCTACGTTAGCACTAACCTAGGGCTAGGTTCCTATTACTCCAAACCCTATCTCTTTCAGTAGCCAGGTGTCTCGCCTTAAGGGCTTGGAATTTCCACTGTGATTTGGTTGCTTAGCCTCCCCCGTTACACAAGAACTGGAACCTCCTCATTCCCTGGTATCTCCTCATTCCTCCCTCTCCCTATAATTACCCCGAACTCCTCCTGAATAAATGAGACTTGATCAGAACCTTGTCTTGTCTCCATTTCTTGTGTCTCTTGTCCCTTTCATCCCCACTCCCCCTCTAAGGTCCTCGTTGACTTAACCATGGGTCTGGACAAGTGGCGTCCATGGGTCGGGACAGTAAGACTTTTAAAAGTTGTTAGTGATTGAGTTCTACTAAAGCCATGAGTTTTTACATTATAACTGGTTATTATTTTATTTATAATTATTCAATTTTAAATATTAAAACTGTAATGCAAGAAATAGCAGATATATGATATGCATTATTTATGTATATATGTAAAATCAAAATCCAAACCACTAGTATTAAGCTATAAAATGTAAATGAATTTTACATTACATTAAACATGAAAATATCATTATATTTTAGAGAAAATAAAATTATGTCTGAGTTCTTTTTATCCTGTTTACTCATCTAGAAATTATCTGAATCAGTAATTGTAAAATATGGTCAAATTCATATTAATAAGTCAGGTATGACCCAAAAATAGATTAGTAGAGTTTAATACATGTGTTTACTATGTTTTGTATCTAGCTATAATAAAATGATAAAAATAGAAAAAAAATTACTGAAGAAACTCATTCTAGTTATTTTAAAATGATTATATGACTGGGAGATAAAAATTGGTTGATATAAAATCAATGTTTATGTAAATACCTTATATAAAAGTGATATAGAACTTTTCATATAATGTTAACTAAACAACAACACTACAGTCTATCAAAGTGAACCTGATGAAAAATAACATAGTAAATCGTTTAGAATTGATAGCGAATTATAAAATTTACTAGAATTACAATTTGCATGACATTTTAAATAAAATGTCTTCTCCAAAATGCATTAGACTTAACCTCATTACCCTTTTTATTAGGAGAAAGCAAGAGTACAAAGTTAATTAGTAGTGAATGAAAATAAA
>PVJN01009359.1:34369-61296 GCA_004026805.1 Lasiurus borealis
TTTTTTTTTTTTTTTTTTTTTTACTTCTCAATGTCCTCCAAGTTGTTTCACTCAGTTTAGTTTCACCAACAATGAAGACCTGCTCTGGTCAACAAGATAGCCATAGGTCATGACATTTCCATTTAAATAATTAGCTACATTTTACATCATAATTGCTTCACGTGGCTTCTGGCTACTGCATGGGGCAATGTAAATTAATAGAATGTCGCCATAAAGAAAACACTTTTCTAAAGCACTGCCACTGTCTTCATTGTCATTATTTTGGATAAATTTAATTTTATTCCTTTTGCTTAAGACTATATCACAGTCGACACCATTTCCACTGTCACGATCTGAATTCAGAATCCTGAAATCACATCTGACTTTGGTGGAAACTAACTCACCCTAGTTACCCAAATTACCTCTCTAAAAATGCAAATCTAATCATCTCTCTATTTATACACTTTCAAAATCGGTTACCATGCTACCCAGCCGGTTCAGTGTATTCTAACCTTTCCTGAAACCCTGGATTAAAGCAGCTTTGTTCCTGGTTGCCTGTAAATCATGTCATTCACACCTTTGTCCCCAGACATTCAGAGCTTTCAATCTCCTCCTGTCTCATCCCTTTACTTGGTCAAGTTAGTCTAGGCTTTGCACATTGTATTTAGTATTTTATTTTATTTTTTATTTTTATTTTTTAAAATATATTTTACTGATTTTTTACAGAGAGGAAGGGAGAGAGAGAGAGAGTCAGAAACATCAATGAGAGAGAGATATCAAATAGCTGCCTCCTGCACGTCCCCTACTGGGGATGTGCCCACAACCAAGGTACATGCCCTTGACCAGCATCAAACCTGGGACCCTTGAGTCTGCAGGCAGACGCTCTATCCACTGAGCCAAACTGGTTTCGGCTGTATTTAGTATTTTAAATAGCTTGAAGAAAATCTTAGGAACCCAGGCCCACGTGGCTCATCTGGGTGCCCATTATCCCATGCACCAAAGGATTGCAGGTTGGATTCCTACTCAGGGTACATGCCCAGGTTGCAGATTCGAACCCAGGTAGGGGGAATGCAGGAGGCAGACAATGGACATTGCACTCTCACATCTTTATTTCTCTCCCTCCCTTTTCCTTCCACTCTCTCTAAAAATCAATAAAAATATTTAAAAAATATTTTAATATGTATAAACTAAGTAATTTATAGCTTCACAAATATAAAAGTCTGGTCAGGGGTACCATTATCAGTGGAACATAAGCAACACAAGGGCTAGTGTTTTTTGGTTTGCAGCAGGTTTTTGCTATTTTTTTTTTTGTGTGTGTGTGTATACGCTGTTTTCTAGCATCTAGAATAATACAGTGGTACCTTGAGATACGAGTTTAATTTGTTCTGTTAACCTTGAGACGTGGGAAACTATGAGACTCTCGAGTCGAGGTAAACTAGTGGGTCGTGTGCAGGTGGCCGATCAGCGTGAGTACTCCTATCTCAAATGTTGCTCATATTTTAAAGCAAAAATCGCTAGCTCGATGGCTCATCTCTCAAAAATCTCGTATGTTAGGGCACTCGTATCTCGAGGTACCACTGTATCTGCCAGAGTCCTATCAGAGTCTGCAGATTCTGGCATGCTCTGGTGCTCTGAGTGGCTCTGAGTTCATGTACTAGGCATTCCCCTAAATTCTTCCCAACTACACCAGGGCTGGTTCCTTCTTGAACTCTGCCCACGGTACTAACTGTTGGTAACTTAGTCCGAGTTCCTTCTTTATCCTCTGCTCACTAGTTCCAGGTGTTGGATCCATGCCCCTCTACCTAGGCCTGGACCTTCTAGGACACCAGGTCTTGGATGGAGAAGCCGTGAGAGGTGGTGTGTGTATAAGAATGAGTCTGTTTTATGTTCATTGCCTATTAAGCAATTTTAGCATGAGATGAGCTATCAATAGAAATTTTAATTAATACTTTAGAACAGCTTTTTGTCCAGTACACTTACATTTTCTTGGATGTTCACTTATTTTAATTCACCAATTTAAATTAATCTGAAAGCTTGAAAACTCCTTTACGTCAAATTTAATAGTCTACCTAACAATCTTAGATTACCCTGTATATATTAGTGGAAAGGTTTATTTGCATTCTTGAGTAGGCACTGAGCATTCCTAGTGCTAGGCTGAACTTAGATATAGGGCAGCTGCTGTCGGCATGTTTCTGTAGGAGATCAACCAAAGGACTTGTATGCATGTGTGTAGGCATAGTCAGTGGATACAGGGCATTAGGGTGGGGGGGCTGGGGGAAGGAGATGGGTGAGGGCATGTACTGGGGGGTGGGGAGGGCAATAGGGAAAAATAAAAATAAAAGAAATTTAAAGAAAAAGAATAATGAAAATTTATATCAAGGGAAAGAGAAGATAAGTTTATATGTATGTAGGAAAGAACCAGTATCTACAGCACACAAAAATGACCAAAAGCACCCTCAGGAATCTCCTAAAAATTCTTTTATTTTCTTCATTTAAAGCTACATAAATAAAAGTTAACATTTAATTTTTCAAAAAAAAAACAAAAAAATAATGAGTCTTTATTGCACAAGCCAGTGGCCACATAGCCATCAGACAAGACAGTCCTCACAACAGTCTCATATATGCCAGCTGTACATGGGCCGGTAAATGCATAGCTTTTCCACACAGTGTAGCAGTCTCTGCACCCACAGTTATTACCTGAGCAGCTGCCTGCTGCCCCTAGACTCCCCGCCTCACATTGCGGCAGTACCTGGGCTCCATGGCTCCGTAGCGTCTCCTGCCCGGCACCCCGGCTGGTTGACATGGCAGCCACCTCTGAGCTCTCTCTGAGCTCTTAGTTGTACATGGTGGCAGGACCAGCTCTCAGCTGCTTCTGAGCTCCAGCCTCTCCCCTTCCCAGCTGCTCTCTCTGCAGCAGCTCTCAGCTCCGTGTGAGCCGCACACTTCCTCACACGCTCCTCTGCCCAGCACCCTGGCTGGTGTCTGCAGCCCCACATAATAGCTCTCTCGCCTTAGGAATACACTTTTAATATTCCTTTCACAAAAGAGGCTGGTTGCCAACAGTGACATCAATCGTTTGGGTTACAGAAGGGCACAGTGTAGGGTGAGATGGCTCTGCCCTGGCAGCTGTGTATGGTATCCTGGCCTGGGCAGAGTGGCCCTGGACAGTCTGGTATATTGACAACATGGCCTCGACTATCAGGTGCCTCCAGAATGGTGCCCACAAGTCTATACCGGACTATAAAAATCAGCAACAGCAAATACGCAAGACCAAAGCCTTTTTTGCTGCACTATTATATGAATGAAGTGTAAGAAGGCAAATATTGTAACATTTAAAACGTAGACTTTACAGCTGAAACCGGTTTGGCTCAGTGGATAGAGCATCGGCCTGCAGACTGAAAGGTCCTAGGTTCCATTCTGGTCAAGGGCATGTGCATTGTTTGCGGGCCCGTCCCCAGTAGGGGGTATGCAGGAGGCAGCTGATTGATGTCTCTCTCATCAATGTTTCTAACTCTCTATCCCTCTCCCTTCCTCTCTGTAAAAAGTCAATAAAATATATTAAAAAAATAAAATAAAATAAAACTTAGACTTTACAGTGATAGAAACCTGTTTTCGATTTTATAAACGTGTCTTTGGTTGATTGCAAAGTCCTAGCTCTGTGGCCTTAGTCATAATCTTTAATCCCTTCATAATTCTGGAATTATAATACTATGTTGAGTAATTACATGTGTAAAATTGGATGGATATAATACACTACTTGAGCAAAATAATTATTTTATGGACATTAACTAACATGAACATTTTAGTCTCTTTTATGCAGCTTAGTAATCAAATGGCCATAATGTATAAATTTAGCTTCCCTATAATGGTTTGTGTATTATTGGTACTCAATACATATTAATAATAAATAAAAAAAACTTTAAAAAATACAAATGACCCTGCATAAGTTCAATTGATTTTTACTTATTAGTGCTAAGTGCCAGTCAGGGTAAGTCAGAGATTTCAGCTAGCATTTGACCTTCTTGGTTCAATAGTATCTCGAAAGTTACTATAAAATCGATTCCAGACTTTCGATAAGCGCTCCTTTGCAAATCAAATACTTATTTATCAACAAATTTTAGCTATAATGAACATAATACTAAAATCAAATTTCTATGTTTGAAAATCCAGAAATTCCCCTTTTATACAAAGGCTGTCAAGGAAGTTGGGCTGATGGATTTTGAAGATCAATGGAACCAAACATGCTGAAGAATGAAGAAGTAAAGTACTTTCCTTTTTTGTGGCTCCAGATTTTTTAGACTGTATTTTTATTGTTGACACTATTACACATGTCCCCATTCCTCACCCCTTTGCACACCTCCACCCACCTCCCATTTCCCCCATTCATCTGGCCATCACCACCCTGTCATCTGTGTCTACGGGTTATGCATGCATGTTCTTTGGCTAAACCCTTCACTTTCTTTCAGCCAGGCACCACCTCCCACCCCTAATTGCCTCTCCTCTGACAGCTGTAAACAATTCGCATTCAGTAATTTGTTAATGTGTCAGACAAAGTTATACCACATACTTAATTTAACCACCATCTAGGGCCAAAACTCGATAAATATAAATAAAAGGATCAATTCCCACTCATGAGGATCTAATGACCTCCTTAGAGTCTATACTAAACGATAGAATAATTGATGACATGCACCTGGAACTGTCAAGTGTACTTAATTTAGAGATTCTTGAAGTTCAAAGGGCAAGTGTCACCACTTAGATTTCAAATAGATAGAGTTTGTGGGGTAGGGTTAGACTTTAGTGCCAGAACAAGACATCATTGTGACTTTCCCGAGAAAAACAAATAACAAAACAATCCTTTGGTGTCCTGCAAGTTCTATTAATAATGGAATATAATCCTTCTAAGAGTAATTTTGATTATTTAAAAATTTACTTAAAAATACTTTTATCCTATTCCAAACAAAACCTTATTATTTTTTTTTTTTGGGGGGGGAGACAAAGGATGAATATAGCCTCTTAAATATTTTAATACTCAGTTTTGTTGTTACTGTATTTGGGTAAGGGGGCAATGGTATATAGAATATGAAACATGAAAGATTTGGGAGATTATCTAATGTTCTTGAATGAATAAATCTCATGAGTATTAAAAACTCACATCTTCAAAAATCAGTTTCTATTGTTTATTCTTCAAAAAAATTGGGAAAATATACCCATCACTCCTAGACTCAGTTTAGTACATTATAACCAGTGGAACAGGTGTTTTGTTTTTTTATTACTTCTTTAAAATCTAACATATGATGATCTCTCGTAACATTACTCATTGTATTTTTAAAACAGTAACAGTAATAACGATAAAATATAATTGTATACTTCTACATACCTGGCATGCTGCCAACTGCTTTCTCTGAATCTTAGTTATAATAAGCACATTAATTAGACCCTTCTATTATCTAGCATTTTCTAGGGTATGTGAAATTCTATACAGCTCTCAATATCTTATTGGCTTACAAAATAGCGGGTTTTATCTTTTGATCATGCTTTTTAATGTTTGTGGACTGGCTGTGGCTCTATTTTTCACAGCTTCTTAATCCCGAGATTTAGGCTTAAAAGTCAGCGTTTACCTGAAACAAGCTTCCTGGACAAACGTGGGGGAGGTGAAGGCAAAGCTTCATGATGTGTCATACAGCTTCTGCTGAAGAGTGGTGCCAGCCACTCCATTCACATCTTATTGGCTATGGCAAGTCACGTGATTAGTCCTGATGCCTATGGTGTAGTAGCCTGTGGAAGGGCACCGAGATCACTATGGTGCTGGGTGGTGTTGCATGCTTCTTGTAAAAAGAAGAAAATAACTTGAAACAATAATATAATTGACCACAGTCCCTTTTCCTGCTTTGCTGAAAAGGAGATGAATAACTTGATCAATGTCACACA
Organism: Lasiurus borealis; assembly: GCA_004026805.1. Lineage (NCBI taxonomy): Eukaryota > Metazoa > Chordata > Mammalia > Chiroptera > Vespertilionidae > Lasiurus > Lasiurus borealis. The sequence goes on from PVJN01009359.1 coordinate 40,280, forward strand.
GCAAGTCAGCGGCACAGCTGGAGTTCACCCTAAGCAATGTGGCCCCAGCCCATCATGACCTGCGCTGTTTTATTGGGACACTTTTTACTTCAAAAACACAAAATCTTATATCCCTGAGACAAGACCCTGATTACTCGCTGCATTTGCATTTCACTAATGAGCCAGCAGACATAATCCTGCTTTCTCTGGTCCAGATTTCCTCAGTGCCTCAAACTGCATGTTCAATTATGATAAGCGGATAGCATGGCCAGGCAGATCTGTGAGAGAGTAAGTATCTGCATTTCAAATATAGGTAGTTACACTTATGGAAGTGTCATTCCCCAAAATCACACTGCAGCAGCCTCACTCCTGGGAGCAAGTGGAAGAGACTCATCCAGCCCTTTGAAGAAGCCGGTGGTATAATAAGTCAACTACAAGGGACTGGCAATTCCTGCAGCATAGGAAAACTAGCATCGCCACATTTTTGTACTGGCCTATTGCTTCACATCAGCAGGTTTTTCATCCAATGACCTGCTTCTTAACAGAGAATGTTAAATATATGCATTAATGTTCTTGCCATGGCTTTTACCAGAAGGCAATGAAGTGCCATGTGTTCTAAAATAAAAAGAAAAATGCCTCACCTTATAATGTAACAATCTAGATCTTCAGTCATACTTACTGAATGTCAGGAAAAAGAATGTAAATACATTTAATAATTAGCCCACTAAGAAAAGACCATTATTCTAAAGAAAGCCTGTATGTGATATATTAACAGGAAAATCAGACAATAAAATACTTTAAATGATATCTAACTTGAAAATTCTGAAAAAAATATAGTTTAGTTATTTAAATAACTGAGGTAGACCTTTACTAGAAAAGGAATACTTTGGAAATAACAACATTTTCATGACATTAAGTAAAGTACAACTGCTCTTTGAAAAGCAGAGAAGCACTGATCAAACTGTCAAACCTCAGAGGGAAGGCAGGGGAGGGTTGGGGTGGGGAGAGATCAATAAAAGGACTTCTATGCATGCATGTAAGCATAACCAATGGACACAGACACTAGGTAGGGGTGGTGGTGGTGAGGGCATGATTGGGTGGCAGAGGGGAAATGGAGGGATAAGGACATATATGTAATAACTTAATCCATTAAAATATAAGGGCAAGAAAAAGCAATGGTAATGTAAACATGTGTACTTGGTCAAATAATATCCACCAAAGCTATAATATCCTAATGCCTGGAAACTATAAATATTCATTTATTTAGAAAAGAAATATTATTACAGATTGTCAACCTAGTTCCTAGATACAATCACATATAATTATAACAGAGAAGTGGAAGAGATTTGAAATACACACAGAAAAGCAGGTAGAGATTGAAGTAATTAAAGTGGCATAAACCAGGGAATGCTAGCAGCCACTAAAAGCTGAAAGAGGCAGGCAAAACGTTCCCCATAGATTCTCTGGAGGGAATGAAGCTCTCCCAACCCCTTAATTTAGGCCAAGATACATTGATTTTGAACTCCTAGCTTCCAGTTTATTGCTTTATGATACAATACATTTATGTTCTTTTACGTCATCCAGTTTGTAGCAATTTGTCACACGAGCCATGGAAAACTAATACAAGTTTTTGTACATGTATATGAGATGGTCTGTGATACATTCCTGAAAACATGAAAGGGGCTTTGGAATTGGGTAATGGGTGGATGCTGGAAAAGTTTTGAGGTACGTGATAGAAAATACCTAAATTTTCATAAACAGACTACTGGTAGAAAGCTGGTTTAAAGGCACTTCTGGCGGAAACCGATTTGGCTCAGTGGATAGAGCATCCGTCTTCGGATTGAAACAGGTTCGATTCCGGTCAAGGGTATGTACCTTGGTTGAGGCACATCCCCAGTGGGGGGCGTGCAAGAGGCAGCTGATCCATGTCTCTCTCTCATCGATGTTTCTAACTCTCCATCTCTCTTCCTTCCTCTCTGTAGAAAATCAATAAAATATATTTAAAAAAATAAATAAAGGCACTTCTGGAGAGAAGTTAGAAGGAGATAAGGAATATGTCATAGGAAACTGGGGGAAAGGCAGACCTTGCTCTGTAGGGGCAGAGACTATAGCTCAATTGTACCCTGTAATTGCTTGGAAAAGTGAAATTTGTAAGCAAATACTTGGCCATTTCTGTAGCTGAGGAGATTCCCAAGCAAAACATTGATGGTATGGCCTGCTTACTGAAGAAAATAATGCAATGAGCAGTCATAAATTAAAAAAACAAATAAACATAAAATTGTCAAGCCCTGCACTTAATAATTTGGGAAATTCTTAATGTATTCAGACAGGAAAGCATGATAAAATTAGGAGAATGACTCGTAGGAGAGCATGCATTGGAAGGAAAAGCAACAGTGAGGCTGGAGAGCCTTTTCCAAGCGATGGACAGATGATTGCGATGGTAAGATTTGGCACTTTTGAACCAATGGTATTTAAGTGACATTCTGGGCTTGTGTTGATGCTTCGGTGCAGTGATTTCAGGCACACCGGTAGCCACAATAATTTTTAAAACGTGCAATAACTGACTATTCAGTCAGGGGCACTGAATTCTCTTTCTTTAGGTTGTCAAATTAAAACAGAAATTATAACCACCAAAACAATAATCATTCAGTGTGAGTGAGTCAAAATTATACCTATTTTTTGGTCAGATCAGCAATAGTTTTAGTAATTACTTGATGTGTGCCATGAGATGAAAAAGGTTGAAAATTGCCGCTTTAGTGTGCTGAGACTTTGGGGATTTGGGATGGGGTGAATATATTTTGCATGTGTTATGGGTATGAGTTTTGGAGGCCAAAAAGAAGACTTTAGGAAGTAGAATAATGACAGCAGGACCTAATATCTTGATCATATACCCTTACGGTTTATGTTACTTTATGTGGAAGAGGAAAGAAAGGCTCTTGCATGGCCTTTGGAGAAATGATAAAAATAGAATGTTCAAATGAGATTACCCAGGATTGTCTGAGTGTGATCCCTGAGTGTAATGGCATGTATCTGTATTCGGCCAGGTGAAGATTGCACACATACACAAGGAGGGCAGTTTGACTATGGAAACATGGAGTCAGAGGGCCCAAACCAATCTGGCAGCATGATAAGCAGGAAGAAGCAAGGAATGACTTCTCCCTTCAGGCTTCGGAAGGATTGAAGCTCCACCAACACACCTTGATTTTAACCCAGTAATAACGATATTAAACTTCTGGCCTCCCAGACTGTGAGAGAATACATGTTTATTGTTTATGCCACCAAGTTTGTGGTTATTTGTTACAGAGTTGTAGAACACATTATGCATGATGTTATATACTGTCTGAGCATTTTCTTTTTTTATTTTTTAAAATATATTTTTATTGATTTCAGAGAAGGGAGAGAGAGAGAAAGTTAGAAACATTAATGATGAGAAAGAATCATTGATTGGCTGCCTCCTGTGTATCCCCTACTGGGAATTGAATCCACAACCAGGACAAGTGCCCTGACTGGGAATTGAACTGTGACCTACTGGCTCGTAGATCATGGATCATCCACTGACCACACAGGCCAGGCTGAACATTTTCTTAATAAACTTAAGATATTATGCAAATTGCCCAATGTTAATTGAATGCTCTGAATATTTTTGTAATCACTTGTACCCTTTTTATTAATGAAACCAAATACCTCTCTGAATAAAATGGTTTTATATTAGAAGATGAACTTTATTATCAGATTTTAAAGAAGCAAAGAAAGAAAAAGTAGAGTAAGGAAAGGATATGAAAGCAAGTTGTTTAAAATTTGGTGCCTAATGCATCCAGTCTGCTTTTCCCTGTCTACTTTAGGATACTGGTACAAAATGACCTAGCAAATATATTTTAAAATGATTTCAATTCTAAAGTGACATATAAATACAGAGGGTGAACATTTTTTCCTTCACTGTGCTGTTACCTGTTTGGAGTCTGGTAGACTACCTTGTAATCAGAACACCTGCATTCCTCACCATATTTTCTTCATTTTGCCAGTCTTCTGATTTCTCTGACAATTTTCCAGAGCTCTATTTTCACCTGACTTTCCATTTGCACATGACCGCAAATACTTAGTCTTTTAAAAAATATATTTATATTGATTTCAGAGAGGCAGAGGTAGAGATAGAAACATCAATAATGAAAGATTATCATTGATTAGCTGCTTCCTACATTCCCCTACTGGGAATTGAGCCTGCCACTCATGCATATGCCCATGACCTCCAGTTTCATAGGTCAATGCTAAACTGCCGAGCCACACCTGCCGGGGCAAAGCTATGTTCTTTCTAATGGATTGACCAAATGCTTTACTTCCAGAACTTATATTTTCATATTTAAAACTGATATATGATGGTGGTTGCCTGGCCCTGATGATGTTTGTGATGTGACAGAAAGTGTATATGCAGTGTGGTATAGATTATAGTCCCGGGATGAAATAATGTGATGCAAAGCTTTTTAGAAATATCAAGTTAGTTTTAAGCTAATATGTGACCCATATACATTTTCATCTTATCCATTACACTGGTATAACACAAAGAATATCCTATGTAATAAAAGGCTAATGTGCAAATAGACCTAATGGCAGAACAACTGAACAAGTGACCGCTATGACGTGTGCTGACCACCAGGGGGCACATGTGGAACATGGCTGGCCTCAGCTGCAGCAGGATGGTGGAGCAGGTGAGTGGGGGTATCAGACCAAAGTGGGGCACTGGTCACTGTCATTGTGGCGAGCCTCTGATGGTTACTGAAAATTCTTTTCTCTCACACACCACACTCCCACCTGGAGTTTGCCCCTCCTGCCGGCACAGGCACGGCTCACACCCACAGCTGGCACCTGAGCCACCACTCCCACCGCTGCTGGCACCAGGCACCAGCCTGGATTGCTGGGTTTTGTCAGTGGCTACAAGTTGTGGCTGCCTGTCCTGATCACCACTGAGGGTTCTCCACCTTCCCCTGCTACTAAGGGGTGATTGGGGCAGCAGTCGCCAGTTGCACCTGCTGCTAGTACTGGCCCCAATTGCTTCACATTGTCAATGGCTGTGAGTGGGGCTGGGGCCAGTGCAGCCAGCCTGTGTGAGTGGCCGGAGCAGGGCTGCCAGGAGACAGAGGATTGGGAGCTGTGACAGAGGGGCCAGAGAGAGGCACAGAGGATGGGATCAATCTCTCTACTGTGCCCACCATAGCCTCGTGGCCCACAGTTCCTTTCAAGGTGCACAATTCGTGCACTGGGCCCCTAGTCTATAATAATAAAAGCATATTATGCTAATTAGATCAGACAGCTGACAGACCTCCCAGACCAGATGTCATTACGGAGATCCTTCCAGATGAAACTACTATAGTGGGGGCTGAGGCGGAAGCAGTTATGGGTGATCAGGCAGGCAGGTGAGAGGTTAGGGGAGATTAGACAGGTGAGAAGAGTGGCTAGGGGCAATTAAGCAGTCAGATAGAGTGGTTAGGGGCTATCTGGCAGGCAGGAAAAGGGGTTAGGAGTGATCAAGTAGTCAGATAGAGTGGTTAGGGGTAATCAGGCAGGCAGGCAAGCAGTTAGGAACCAACAGCAGTGAGAGGGATCCTGGATTGTAGGAGGGTGAGGGCTGGGCTTAGGGATGCCCTCCATGCATGAATTTTGTGCACCAAGCCTCTAGTAAAATATATTCATTCTATCTAATAAAAGAGTAATATACAAATTAACCACACCTCCGCTACACCCAAGAGCTATGCCCACCAGCCAATCAGAATGAGTATGCAAATTAACCCAACTAAGATGACTACAGCTACAGAGAGAGAACAGGAGGGAATCTTGGGTTGTCCCTGGCAATGAGAGAAGTCAAACTTTCTGCAAAACCTAGCTGGCCAATGCCTCCACTTAAGGCAACAAAGTTTCAATGGTTGTGTGAGGAGAAGGCTTGGCTCTGCTCCAGGCTACAAAGTTTCAATTGTAGAAGATAAATAAATCCCAGATACCAGGGCCTCCCCTTGGGTCACTGGAGGGCATGGCTGGCCTGCAAACCACCACAGGCCCCTCACTTAGGCAACCCACACTCCAAGGGAACACCCACCCTGATCCAGGACACTCTTCAGGGCAAACCAGCTGGCCCCCACCTGTGCCCAGGCCTCTATCTTATCTAATAAAAGAGTAATATGCAGATTGACCATCACTCTAACACACAAGATGGCTGCGCCCATATGGTCAAAAGATCCTACCCCCATGTGGACACAACATGGCCACCATAAGATGGCCAGCAGGGGAGGGAGGGCAGTTGGTAGGGACCAGGCCCGCAAGGGAGGGCAGTTATGGGAGATCAGGCTGGCAGGGGAACAATTAGGCATCCATCAGGCTAGCAGGGGAGTGGTTAAGGGGTGATTGGATTAGCAGGCAGAAGTGATTAGGGGCAATCAGGAAAGCAGGCAGGTGAGCAGTTGGGAGCCAGCAATATTGGATTGTGAGAGGGATGTCTGACTGCCATGGATTGGGCCTAAAGGGGCAGCTGGATATCCCTCAAGGGGTCTCATATTGGAGAGGTAGCAAGATGGGCTGAAGAACACCCCCTCATGCAAAATTTTGTGCACCGGGCCTCTAGTTTATCTAAATATCAGTCCATATCTAATGATTTTAAACTTACTCGTTATAAATAAGTCATGATTTTCCATGAAATTTCCTTAGCAGGGTATTGAAAGCTCCCAGCTTCAGACTGTGTCCTCAGCTTCATTGCCTACTCAAGGCACGTAGAATATTCTGCCATTTCCTGAAGTAATGGGTCTTTTACAACTCCATGTTTTAGGAGGTTTGCTCTCTATTCCTGTAATAAATTTACACCCATATCTTTATATAAGCCTCCACATACTTCAAGTTGAAAAATTAACATTCTAGATACAATTTCCTATCACACCAGGAAAATTTAGCTCCACTGCATGCTGTTTGTCCACTGCCCTTTATATCTTCATCATGGGATTTACTATGTAATAGTGCCATATATTTCTGGGCCTGCTTTAGTAGACAAACACTGCTCAAGTAAAAATAACTTTGACAAAAATTATTTTGTTGTTAAAACTTTATTTTTAGAATAATTCTATTTATACAATTATATGTGCATGTTGCAGAAAAAGTGATATAAGATGAAAGATATATCAGAAAAAAACTATTTATAGTCCAAAATATGCAAAGTAGACTCACAAATTGTATATTCATAAATTTTAATTATATTCTGTAAATAATATGGATATGGTTAGCATTTTCAGAGGAATATTAGAAAATAATCAAGTTCCTTATTTCTACAGATGGGAAAGCCATGATATAGTAAAATTGTTAATGTATGTGCAACAGATAATTATAGCTAAAATAATAAACATGTATCCTTTATAATCTACCCCAACTGTGTTTCACTTATGTGTATCATTTGTGTTTACATTGAACTTTCTTCAAAACAATTTAACATGCTTTGCAAACATTTTCTTAAAATTATTTCAAACATCCCTACTAGCTTTTGACTCATAGTGGTTACTGTATTAGAGATTTTTGTCATCAAATATTCCTCTATTTTATTTTTATTTATTTATTGATGATGCCCTAAGGATTAACAGTAACAGTTGTGAGAAAAGACATTTTTGGGGTTAAATAGCAATTCACACACAAATTCAGTATTTTTGGTTATTGTGTGGAGTGTAAAAGCCATTTTCCAAGCTTTCTTGATAGATAGTAGAATCTTAAGTATGACTTTCAACATGGAATTCAAGGTATTTTTTAAACCAACCTACAAAACCAGAAATATCAGTGATTCTGAAGTCAGTAAGAAGAGAATGATTCATGTGATAAATATCTCCCCTGGAACACACTGGAAAGCCTGGATATAATTTTTTAAATATATTGCATTGATTTTTTACAGAGAGGAAAGGAGAGGGATAGAGAGTTAGAAACATCGATGAGAGAGAGACATCGATCAGCTGCCTCCTGCACACCCTCCCCACACACACTGGGGATGTGCCCGCAACTAGGATACATGCCCTTGACCAGAATTGAACCTGGGACCTTTCAGTCCGCAGGCCGATGATCTTTCCACTGAGCCAAACCAATTTTGGGAGATATTTCTATTTTTGTTTGTTTGTTTAATATATTTTTATTTATTTCAGAGAGGAAGGAAGAGAGAGAGAGAGAGAGAGAGAGAGAGAGAGAGAGAGAGAGAGAGAGAGAAACTTTCATGATGAGAGCGAATCATGGATCAACTGCCTCCTACAAGTCCCCCACTGGGGATCGAGCCCACAACCCAGGCATGTGCCCTTGACCAGAATCCAATCTGAGTCCTTTCAGTTCACAGGCTGACATTCTATCCATTCAAACCAGCTAGGGCTGTATTTCTTAATTGGCAAAGTTACTCTAGACCTGGAAGTTTCGGTCAATGATTTTTTAACTATCTCTTGAGGGGAATATCAGAAAGCTCATAGTGGGAGTAAAAAAATACACACATTTCTCAATATCCACATTACAGTCTCAACTTGATTGATCCAGAAACTGGATAAGATACAAGATAAATATCTCAGAACACCTACCATGCTGCCTTCTGATACTTCTCCAGGAAGAAAGAAGTTTCAGGAAACAGAATGGTTGACAAGTGTTGGAGTATCTAAATGTGGTATGCTCACCTGATGACATCTATCAACAAAGCACTGTCTCACATTTTAAAGGGAAGAGGGTAGAGTGGATGTGGTAACCAGAAGGGAAGGAGATGGAGAGAGGACCAAGAGGGCAAAGGGATCAAATGCATGGTGACAGAGGACACTAGGCTGTAGGTGGTGATTATACGATAAAGTACACAGATGTCATATTATAAAGTTGTTCACCTGAAGTGTATATACTGCTTTTAACCAACGCTAACCCAATAAAAATATGCAAAATTATAAACCATATATGTATATTTGATTTTGAAATGATGTATATAGGCTTTGGAAGAGTATTCTTTACATTGTGAAGGGTTTACATTTTACTATTAGAGGCCCAGTGCACAAAAATTGTGCACTGGAGTGGGGGGTGATGCCTTAGCCTGGCCTGTGCCCTCTCGCAGGCTGGGACCCCTCAGGGAATGTTCGCTTAAGCCAACAGGCAGACATCCCTCTCAGAATCCAGGAGCCTTCGCTCCTAACTGGCCACCTGCTTGCTGCTCCTTACTGTTCAGCTTGCTGCTCCTTAGTGTTTCCACTGAGGCAGGAGAGGCCCCTGACCCTGCTGCTGTTCTCACCAGCTGTGAGCCCAGCTTCTGGATAAGCAGTGCTCCACCTGTGGGAGCGCACTGACCATGAGGGGGCAGCTCCTGCGTTGGACATCTGCCTCCTGGTGGTCACTGAGCATCATAGCAACTGGTTATTCTGGTCATTATGCCTTAATGGTAGCTTAGGCTTTTATTATATAGTCCAGAGGCCCAGTGCATGAAAACTCATGCACTGGAAGGGGGCGTTCCTCAGCCCAGCCTGCCTCCTCTCACAGTCCGGGAGCCCTCAGGGGTGGGAGGAAACCCCATTGCACCTCTGCTGCTGCTGCTGCCACTGCCAGCAGTGCAAACCTCAGCAGCCCTGCTTACCTTAGCTTTGGGCAGCCTTGGGCAGCTGGGCAGCGGCCATCCAAGGCTTGCCTGCACCTTAAGCTGGCCCTGGGCGGCTAGAGGGCTGAGGGGACCTTGACACGTGCCTGAATCTCTGGCAGGGTTGAAGGGACTGGGCACCCTCATCTTGTGGCTGTGGGTGCTGCCATCTTTGAGATGTGCAGTCAATCAGCATAGTCCCTCCTTATTGGCTGTGGGTGCAGTCACCTTTGTGATGGCATGAGGGTCAATTTGCATATCCCTCTTTATTAGATAGGATATTTTAAATTAATATAAACATTTAAACTAACTCTGATTAAAAACCTAAGCTATCTAATTATTGTAAGGTATCCAAAAGTACATGTTTTATTGTCACTTTATTTTTAATGAAAATGTTACTTACCAGAAAAGAAACATTTAAGTCAATTGAAATGATGGTAATATATCATCAAATCAATGAAAGATTATATACATACATATATAATTTTAAATTACCTTAATGGATTAGAAATTTACTGTGATTGCCTTTTTTGGACAATTATGAAATTGGCAGGCTCATAAAGCTATGGCCAAAATCCTGGATTTCTTTCTCCAAAACAGAAATTAGAAATACTGTACATGTTTCTAAAAATAAAAATTAATTAGCTACAAGTAGATATATTTTGTGACTTAGGTTTAATTACTGTATTTAACTTAAGCTGAAACTTTCCAAGTTATGTTGACATCATGCAACAAGTTATTAGAATTTGACAATTTAGGTGGAAAAATCATAGTGTACCATTGAAAATTACTTATGAATACTTTGGGCTTATAGAATAATTGATCATCTGAATAAAAAAAAGAATAAAATATAAAAAATCCAAAATCATGATTTTGTGTATCCAAAATTCATGATTTCATTCTCATTTCAGTTGATGATTTTACCTTCTACTTCTCCGAGAAAAAGGAACTCATTTCCACACATATCTAGTTATCAAAAACTATATTCATTTTTGTGTATATACCCATATAATGCATACATATTGCACAGAAAGTACTCAATAAATATTTTTTTTCATATTGTATACGTACCCACAGGATTGGATATATTTTGAGCATGGCAGAATTATGTAAGTAGTGACTTGCATTTTTAATACCTGAATTTATATATATTATCGATAATATATTACTTTATTTGGGGCAAAGTATTCAAGATATATATTGATGATCTCAAGGAGAAAAATTTGTCACCCTTACCTAAAAGTTTGTGAAAGGCACGTGAAATACAATTCCATTCTTAAAAATAAACATTGTTACAGAAAGCCCCCTATTTCCTGGGTGAGCATTGATGAATATATCAAGATTTCATGATCCTGGGTTGCCGGCTTGATCCCCAGTAGGGGGTGGGCAGGAGGCAGCAGGACCATGTTTATCTATTCTATAAACATTTGAAAGTGCAAGTTTTCTTACATCCCGGTGTTTTATCCTGGCTTCGTGTTTTCATGTGAGGCAGGCTCCACTAGGTGCAGCTTGGCCCAGAACAGAGTGCCTACCCTAAAGGTAAGTTTGCAAGGATGAACTGAGAGTGCAAATAGAAATCCTTCCTCTCTTTTGCAGAAACTGCCTGATTGTCAGAGAGTTCTTCTTTCTGCCACTCCATGTCAAAGCTATCACAGTCTCTGCCTCAGGGAGGATTGGTAAGTGATGCCAATGATTGTAAGTGATTTGTATTCAATATTAGAGAGAGGTCAGAGGGAGCTCATTTTTGTTCTATTATACACTGTTACCTTTAAAGTGTTAGTGTGATCTTCCTTTGCCTGACACCTTCTCTTTTTTCTTTTGGATTTCTGAATCAGGCAGGAAAACATCATGCTATTGATTGGATTCCAACAGATAAATACAATATAATCGGGAGCATAGTATCAGTCCTTCCACCTCAAATCCACAGCATATTCAGAGTCAAAAATAAATATCCAGCCTGGCCACTGTGGCTCACTGGGTGAGCATTGACAGATATATCAAAAAATTTCATGATCCTGGGTTGCAGGCTTGATCCCCAGTAGGGAGTAGGCAGGAGGCAGCACCGATCATGTTGATCTATTCTATAAAGTTTTCTTACATCCCAATGTTTTATCCTCAAATCAGCATTATTTGAAATTATCTCTCTTTTCTTATACTCACCTTTTTATCTGACCCACTTTTCTCTTTGTTTTACTAAGACACACATGTGGAATACCTGAATTCCTTTTCTTTATACCTAAATGAATGTACTCATTAAAATTATTTCCTCAAGATGTATATTTGGTAGAATTTCTACCATCTTATTGCATTTTGGGGTATTTCTCTTGGATTGTGACAGTCAATATATTCTTCATATTTTCTCTTGGGTGGCATACTCATCTTCTGTCTTGAGTATGTGTTCCGAATTTTCCTTTTTTTTCTCTCTCATCCCACTCATGATGGCCCAGTCTGTCTCTTCCCATCACGCCTTCATTTTTTAGGAGATTTACTAGTGTCCTTTTTTTCTTGCTTCTCTGTGTTCTGATGCTTTGGAAAGTAGAGCTCAGAGGACTGCTGGTAATATAGTTGGATTTGCTCTCTACATTTTTTCAATTACTGAGTGGAAAGTACTGGGCAGAGATTTATTCTATTCTATAGAGGAGTGCTGGCTAATCCCTCATTTCAGGATGGGCTCCTGAGACTTTGCCAATGCAAGAAGCAACTGGAAACTTACACCCTTCTGCTGCCAACATGTAGCCAGAAACTGCTCTTCTCTGTTTCTCTTTCATCCACATAAGCACAGCTCATAAGGGGGAAAAAATCCTATCTAATAAAAGAGAAATGTACAAATTGACCGTGCCTCCACTACACCCATAAGCCATGCCCACAAGCCAATTAGGAGTGAGTATGCACATTAAGCCAACCAAGATGGTGGTTAATTTGCATATCATAGAGCTAAGATTAAAGTCAGCATAAAAGGAAGCCAAGTGCTGCAGATGGAGGGAAGCAGGCAGGGCAGCAGAGAAGGGAGGGAATCTTCCTGCAATGGGCCTCTAATATGAATACATATATATATACACACACACATACACATACACGTGCGCACACACACACACTATTGCTTTTGGTTATAGTGGTAGTGTAAGATGAATTACATGGAGTTTTTGGGTCACTTCTCTTTGACTGTCATATTCTCATTAGGATTTGTCTTTTTATTTAGTACTATTTTCCCTTCCATTTTATGACTATTCTTTATCATGTTATTAGAGAAGATAGATGGGCTGGGTTATAATAAACATGCTTTGTTATATCTGTTTATTAGCACAGTAAAGTTTTATTTTCTAGTCATATCACACTCTGTTGCAGACCACCCCTTCCTCATTGGTGACTTAGGAATCAGGCCATTCCATTGTGTAGTTGAAGATTGGATCACTTCAAACTCCTGCTGACTGGCAAAAACAGGCAGGGACAAGTTATGCAATGGGTCCACCCTCATGGCCAAGCCTTGAGGTGTTTTATCGCACATATACCTGCATTCTACCGGTCAGAATTCAATCACATGGTTCCAGGCCTGTCAGAAAGATTTGGAAGATGGATTTCTGTGAGCCCAAGAAAGTGCTTTGAATAACCTTATTGTCTTTAGGAGAGCATTTTGGTGATCAAATCACTTTATTCCACTTTCACACCCACATCGTTTTTAGCCAGCCCAGGGAGAGACAATATAAAGTCCCATCTGGTCACTGATATTGCTCAGAGTCCTTGTCACTAGAAGCCATCAGATCCAGATGCGACTTCCTTTTGTCTGGAGACCTACAAAGTTAAAAGGCAAATTATCTTTTCCTCTCTAGCATACACACCCAGTATGCCCTGATGGGGCAGGTCTGGGGTACACACAGTAATCGCTCCCACTTGGCAAGGCAAAGAATAGGATGCATCCACCGTTGAAAACGAATACAATTTAAACCCCACCAGGAAGGGATTGCATTCAAGTTTCCAGGCAGCACAGTGAGAGCGAAGGAATGACCTTGATTAAACGCTGCTTCTGCTCTCTGGAGGGAGCCCTTTGTCTCCGGTTTTTGCAACCCCTGTCTCTGAGCTCTGAGAACTGGTTTGCTCCTCTCTTGGGCTGTATCTTAACTGGAGAACAGAGACAAGATGTTCCTTGAGGGGTCTACAATGAGCCTTTCCTTTCCTAAAAGAAAGTAGCTACCCATGGATTAAACAATTTTTTTTTTAATCTCAGAAATGTCTCATTTTTTTAAAATAATTTTAAAAATATATATTTTATTGATTTTTTTTACAGAGATGAAGGGAGAGGGATAGAGAGTTATAAACATCGATGAGAGAGAGACATAGAGCAGCTGCCTCTTGAACGCCCCCTACTGGGGATGTGCCCGCAACCAAGGTACATGTCCTTGACCAGAATTGAACCTGGGACCTTTCAGTCCGCAGACCAACGCTCTATCCACTGAGCCAAACCGGATTTGGCAAATCTTGAAGATTAGTTCATCTTCTCTAGATGAACTAATAGTTTCTTTGGTAAGCCAGAGAAAAACTTAATACACTTCTGATCCCCTTGTTGCTGCCACCTGACACCCAAATGTCCAGTGCGTGTTATTTGCCTGCTTTCTGGCCCCAGGCCTCTCTCATTCTCTTATCAGATGTGACTGGCATCTTTATTTTGAAACTTTTTCCTGGGTCTTTTTAGTAGATCAAGTTTGTTGTTTTACTGGCCTCTTCTAAAATTCCATTTCACTAATATTCATTCCCACTCTTGGAAAGGCTTGAGTTTCTAAAATCTGTCCTATCCTTCGTCTATCTTTGAAAAATGTGTCAGTGGCTACAAACATTTACCACTCTCTGCCTTGATAAATCAAGTTTTGTAGGCATGACTTGTATTTCCAAATTCATAGCAGGCGACTTTTATATTTCCAGTCTTTTACATCCGTTGCCCTGCCGCCTCTCTCATAGTTGTGACCTTGCATCTTGAGGCATGAGAAATCATGTTTTGAGATATAGTTTAGCTTTTTTAGGAGTACAGCACCCTATGTCTGTATCAATTTATTTACTAATTGGAATAGACTAGACCATCCTATGGTAAAAGCTTGCCAAGTCCTATTGTCTCAATTTATTAAAGTATTGTTTACTGCCCTAGCCAGTTTGGCTCAGTGGATAGAGCCTAGGGTTCAGGGTTCGATTCTGGCCAAAGGCACATGACTTGGTGGCAGGATCAATCCCCAGTAGAGGGCATGTAGGAGGCAGCCAATCAATGATTCCCTCTCATCATTGATGTTTCTGTATCTCTTTCCTTCTCCTTTCCTCTCTCAAATCAATAAAACATATTTAAAAGAATAAAATAAAGTATTATTTGTTATTATTAGTAAATGTCTATTTATGTACTTTCAATGACCATGTCCACAGTTTCTCTTTTAAATGAAGAATCTTCCCAGCCAGTGTGGCTCAGCAGTTGAGTGTCCATCCAAGAACTAAGAGGTTGCCATTTTGATTCCTGGCCAGGGCACATGCCTGGGTTGTGGGCTTGATTCCCAGTGTGGGGCATGCAGGATGCAGCTAATCAATGATTTTCAACATAGATGTTTTCATTTCTTTTTCCCTCTCCCTTCCTCTCTCAAATCAATACAAATCTTGTGTAGTTGGATTTTTTTTAAAGATGTTTCTGTGACTTCTTCCTTCTCATAGCTATGCCTTCTAACCCAGCTATTCCACAGAACTACATGTAGAAGAGGAAAAGGAGAAGAGAGACACAGAACATTTGGAAAGGACCATCTGCAAATAGCTTGTTTCATTTTTTTTTATACTCCATGGCCCAGAACTTAGTCCATGGCCCCTAACCAACCTCAGCAGAGGCTTGGAACATGATTTTCTTGTGTTCCCTAGAGGATAAGGCAGTATAGTGAACTCTCTTCCAAACCTAATTGCTGATGCAGTCCCTTAGCATTGGATGGTTATAATATCTATGCCCTTTTCTACTTTACCCCAAGGTAAGGAAAACATAAACCACCCTTTGCATTTCTTACCTCGCTGATGATCACTATTTATTCATGTAAGATAGGTGGGTTTCCTGTTATTGAAGTAAATTACATTGTTTAGACTCCTATTCCTTCACTAAGCATTTTCTTAAATATGTGTGAGTTTTATAATTTACCTGCATTTCTTCTTTCCTTCGGTTTATCACTCACATTCCTGCTTTTTACTTCATTTTGCTTTTGGAAGAATAAGCAGGATCAGTGTATAAATGTCATATTAAGAAAAAAGTATAAAGTTATTATTTTGCAAGTTCTAAATAATCATTGAGCTATAACAGTGATGATAATCATTATATACTTTATTTCTCTATTTAATCAATCTTGTATGTTTTTTGCCCCCTTTTGACAATGATCTATGTATCACTGCATTCTGCTATTCATTAATAATAAAACCCCTGGTACTTATCCAATTCTACTTGTACTGGACTTTTTTGTTAACTATCCTCAAAAACATTTTTATGGTCCATAGGAACATAATTCAATGATATATTTTCCTGAAAACTTGATCCAGCTGGTTGAAAATATGCTAATTAAGCCTGGTCAGTTAGAAGTGTGGTCCCTTTAATTAGCTATCTGAGATAATGACCTCCTTTTCTCATCGTTAGTTCCGAGATATTTCACTACTTGCACGACCTATCAGCTAATTTTTAAAAACCTACCATCTCTGCAAGAATTGCCACTTGCCTTTTGTTTTAGAGATTATAGCTGAAGGTACTCACACAGTAAAGAACAATAAGTATGATTGTTTGAAGGTCAAAGCATAGTTTCCCTTAAACTCTATTCTATCAAAAAATCTTATTCTCTAGCAATCTTATCACATAAGGTGATACATTAAACTTTAAAACAAGATTGATTTTTTTTTTGTCATAGACTTAATGATGGCATCTTTTTCAAGAAATATACTTTTATTGGTTTTAGACAGGAAGGGAGAGGGAGATAGAAACATCAATGATAAGAGAGAATCATTGATTGGCTGCCTCCTGCTCACCTATACTGGGGGTTGAGCCTGCAATCTGGGCATGTGCCCTTGACAGGAAATGAACTCTCATCTGAGGCTCTATCCACAGAACCAAACCAGCTAGGCAATGATGACATACTTATGAAGATTTTTACTGTCTGTTGTTCTAAGATATGAGTCTAAAATAATGAGTCTTTCCCTTAGATAACTTTTTTTTCTTTAGTTGGTGCATGAGAAAATTGCTTACCTAAAGGTAAATGTAAGAATAATACCAAGATATTGCTTTTCCCTATACTGGCAATGAGGCCTTGATACACAAACAATTCTCTTTGTACTGACGTTCTTATTAAGATGAGATGAGTCACATCTATTAAACTGATTTGTTGACCATAACCAGAATGGTAAATACAGGATTGCGTACTTATTTTATTGAAATAAATATAAATATGTGGACAAGTTTATCAGAATGATATTCAGAAATCATAAAGATTCCACTTATAACTTCAAAATAGTCTTTCAATACAAGTGACACATTGCAACCTCATTTTGAAAGAATATTAATAAACTATAATTTAAGTTGGGCATTTTATGCTGTTTTAGAAATGACCATTCTTAAAAGTACAAAGAAAAGTACCATTGTACTCCCTCTATGCTTTCTAGGTAACCCTAGGAAAGTCCTATAATTTCATTATAAAAATAATTTCTTTTTAATTTGCTGAAATCTGAGTTCTCTCAATTAAAATTAGATTATTTTGAATTTGTACAAACATTGTCTCCCACGTTTTAAAATATGCCTACATGTTAATTCAGTTATTTTTTTCTCTTTTTTTTATTACTTAAAGTATTACATATAGTAATATCTCCTCACCCCCGCCCCCATTGACTTTCCCCCAGGATCCCCTGCCCCCCTGTCACATGCCCTCATCCCACCTTTCAGTGTCTTGTGTCATTGGTATGCCTATATACATGCACACAAGTCCTTTGGTTGATCTCTTATCTATCCTACCTCTCCCTAACCTTCCTGCTGTAATTTGACAGTCTGTTTGATGCTTTACTGCCTCTGTATCTATCTTTTTGTTCATTGGGTTATAATTTTCTTTATTTTCCATAAATGAGTGAGATCATGTGGTATTTTTATTTCATTTCCTGCCTTATTTCACTTAACATAATGCTCTCCAGGTCCATCCATGATGCTGCAAATCGTAAGAATTCCATTGTGTAGTATTCCATTGTGTAGATGTACCATCGTTTTCTGATCCACTCATCTGCTGGCAGGCAAGTAGGCTGTTTCCAAATCTTAGCTATTATAAAATGTGTTGCTATAAACAGAGGGTTGCATATGTCCTTTCTGATGGTGTTTCTAGTATCCTGGGTATATTCCTAAGAGTGGGATTGCTGGGTCAAATGGCAGTTCCATTTTTAGTTTTTTGAGGAAATTCCATACTGTTCTCCACAGTGGCTGTACCAGTCTGCTTTCCCACCAGCAGTGCACGAGGATTCCTTTTTCTCCATGCTCTTGCCAGTACTTGTCATTTGTTGATGATTGCCATTCTGACAGGTGTGAAGTAGTACCACATTGTCATTTTGATTTGCATCTCTCAGATAACTAGTGACTTTGAGCATGTTTTCATATGTCTCTTGGCCTTCTTTCTTCTTTTGAAAAGTTTCTGTTTAGGTCCGTTGCCCATTTTTTTTCTATTGGATCATTTATCTTCCTTTTATTAAATTGTATAAGTTCCCTGTAGCTGTTGGAGATTAAATGTTTGTCAGTGATAACATTTCCAAAAATGTTCTCCCATACAGTGGGCTTTCTTGTTGTTTTATTGATGGTTTCTTTTGCTGTACAAAAGCTTCTTTTTATAATTTGTAAAGCTCTGTATAAAATAAAATAAATAAAATGACGTTCCTTCAAAAAGTTGAGAACACCAGGAAAAAGCAACATACTAAAATGTATACTTAAAAATAATGGTTTCACAATTATGTATACTTCTTTAATTTTGATTTTATACTAATAGTATAGACTGCATGAATCTTATCCCTGGCCATCAGCCTGCAGAAATGAATTATGTATTAAAACTTCAATTTCGTATGCCATTTTACACATTGAGGTACTTTAATATTAGGGAACTTAAAGCCCCATGACTTTTCTTTGGATTTCTGCAGGAGTTCCAGAGACTAAATGATTTTGAGACAGAGGAACAATCTGTGTCTCCATGGTAATATTTTTACCTTCAGACATCCTCCTACTGGACTGATCTTTGCTGATTTGTCCATGCAAGGCACTGCTGATTTTCTCCTCCTCTCGCCATCTCTTTTTTAAACTTGTATCCTATCTTTGTCTCCTCCAGGTACAATAAAAATATTTGAAAGCTTTGTTCTCTTTGGTCATATCTCAGATGTCTCTGGCCAGGAACACTGTGGAGATATTCTTATTTCCGACCTGATGCAAGAATCTAGAGCATTCCTAAATCTACTCTGTGGCCCGGTTAACACACACTCTGCTCTCAGATCTCCCCTCATCTAGGTTCTGTCTCAGGCGCCCACCTATGCCAAGACTCTAGCCTCCTCTCAGTGTTATTTACTTGTATCTGATAAACTTGTGCATCAAATAATTTACATAACCATGACTCATTGACATCTCCTATTTTAAATGGAAACTTTGAGTTATAAAAGTCAAAAGCTGAGAACTGAGAATTTCTGTGGACTTTGATATGTTACCCTCCATTAACTCTTTTCCTAGGGCTATGAATGTGACAAAGAGTATGTATATGCTCTAGTGATAAAAAATGCATAGAATAAAAAGTACAGGGTCTGAGGAGAAAACAGTTACTATATATACAAATAGTTTTATGCTCCATAATTGCTTTAGGGTATAGCTCTCTGAAACAAACAAACCAAAAGAAAATGAAAAAACTTTCTTTTCATTTATTTTTTAAAATAATCAGATAGAAATGAGAAAAATACAGGCAATACAAATGAACAACTTCTTTTGTTGGTATGAAGAAAACATTTATTATTTTACTACATTTAAAAAGGAAATATGGTATTTTAGTATGTAAAACAGACTGAGCAACAAAACAGACATTAATCAAATCATTTTTTCTAGAGACACAAATTTCAATCACTTCAGTTATGCTTTTTCAAAATCATGATATTTATTATATGATTATTCAACATAGTGCAGCATTTCCAATATAAACATTACCTAGAACATCCTTACAATACACACATCTACAACATGTACCTTTAAGTAAGTTTGAGCATCCACAGCTCCTTCACCTTTAGGTAAGTGTCTCTAAGTAGGAGTTTCTTTGGACACTTCACAATGGGATTGGTCTCTGGCTCACTCTCTGGAATGGTTTCTCTGGGAATCTCTGCGGATTAGATGAAGGAAGAACCTCTAGCAGAGATTCATCCTTCAAGCATTAGGAGGGTGGAAGGGCATCAGAAAACTCAGCAGCAGATCATCGTGTCTTGCAATTGTTTTCAACTGCTTCTGGTTCATCCTCTTTTATATCCCTCCATCATCATCT
The DNA here is from genome assembly GCA_004026805.1 of Lasiurus borealis. Lineage (NCBI taxonomy): Eukaryota > Metazoa > Chordata > Mammalia > Chiroptera > Vespertilionidae > Lasiurus > Lasiurus borealis. The sequence goes on from PVJN01009359.1 coordinate 60,371, forward strand.
ATTTTCCAAAATATAGACTTGTATCTTTAAATCTACTTTATCCATTGTACCCCTAAAAGTTGTTAGAATGGGCCTTTATTTTCATGTTTTTGATTTTTTTGTTTGTTTCACATTGAATATAAAATTTAATTGGTTTCTTTGTTGGTATTCTTGTTTGTTTGTGTTAAGCCTGTGGAGTGAAGGATCCCAGGTCCCATTCTAATCAAGGGCAGGTTGGTAGGTGGCAGGCTCCTCCCTGGCCAGGGTCCTGATGGGGCACATGTAAGAGGAACCAATGGATGTGTTTCTCTCACATTGATGTTTGTCTCTGTCTTTCTCTCTCGCTTCCACCCTCTCTAAAAACCAATGGAAACATATCCTTGGGTGAGGACTAAAAATAAAATACTCAGTCTCTTACTACAGATATCATGTTTCAACTTCTTTCATATTCTTAACAACAATAGTGCTTCCCTAAGAGTCTTCTAAGATTTTACTTACTCATGGATTTTCTTTTCTTTTTTTTTTTTTTGCGGGGAGCGGGGGTGGGGGGGTCAAATCTGGCATGCATTTTCTCAATCCACATTACCCATCAGTCAGAAAGATAGATCTCTGTCAACCATTATGAAGTCTGATTATTAATTTAACCTCAAGGTTCTTTTCAATATAGTGACATAATGATCACTATAAAATTCTAGATAGTTTATCTTGAACTAATTGGATACCTGAATATATTAGTAACTTTAAGATGTTCCCTTAAATACTTTTGATTGAGTAGAAGTAATTGCTTTGTGTGATTAAGAATGATAGCTTTCCTATAGATTAGAAAATGATTTATAAAAAAATAAAAGGTTTAAGTAAGTCATCGTGCCTTCCGTTATTAGGCACAAATTATTCAAAAACTGTCATTTGCCCTGTTTATCAGGTTAAAAGTGAATTTGAATGTAAAA